>JAEQBH010007719.1:0-109759 GCA_016808115.1 Tetrastigma voinierianum | reverse complement strand
CTATGTTCGAAGATGTGCCCTAGGTTCAAAGGATGAAAAATGCTTTTTTGTGTATGTTTCAGGTTCTTGAATTTAAGTATAGGCTGATTTAGTCTATTGTTATTCTTGGGTTTTTGCCTTGTGTACTGTTGGAAGGTATGCCCTTGATGTTGAAATTTCTTCATTGTTTGTTGCTCTCTCTAATAAAGTTTGGAAATATGGGGCTATGTTGTTCGAGATGTGTGGTGCCCTAGTTCAAGGATGAAAAATGCTGTATATGTTCTCACCGGTTCTTGGTTAAGAAGTAGCTGATTTTGTTCCATTTAATTTATTCTTAGTTTTTTGTGTGTTGGAGTGCGGTGTAGGGTGGTATTGTTCCATCTCCCCCCCATTTTTCGTTTTTGTCTGTTTCAAATATTTTGGTATACTTGATGTATCTTCCAGTTTCTCTTTCTTTAATATACCCCACACTGGTTTTTCCTATAAAAATTTCACCCTATCTCAATATGCATGGTGATAATTTTAATGAGGGGACTTCTTGGATCGGCAAAAGCGACTCTGGGAAAGAAGGCTTCATAAATCTCCTTACAAGTTAGTGAAATGAAAGAAACACTACCTTTTTTATACATTCAATCTTCATTTCAAGTTCACCGGGAATAAGCCGGGCAATCAGCAGTTTGATCTCTTAGAAAAAAATCTTCTCATCTATCTTCATCTCGAATTGTGATTGAGGTAGAAGAATCAAAGGAAATATGTTCTTTTACCAAAATAATATTGTCTACAAGATTGTTTCCAAATGTCTTTCAATCTTAAAAAAATTATTGTTTGTATTTTCACTTTTGCGTTTTATTAAATTTGAATTTCTATTGCATTGTGTACTGAAAATAACGCAATAAAAATAACAATTGTGTTGAGGATATTCTTTATTGTATCAAAATATTTACTAAAAGCCATTCATCTCTTCATCAATCTTCACGGAACATTATTTGGTATTTGATAAACTTTCTTTTTTGTCCATTCAAAAAATATTGGAAGGCTCATGTGCTCATGTTAGTTGAGTTCTTAACTTGATATCAGATAAATGTATTGTGTATATAAACTATTTCTTTTAAATTCCAGTCCAGACTACAGCCAGAAAAATATCGAAGATGCCTATTGTGATGAGACTAGCTGGTACAGTAGCGGTGAATCTACCGTCAACTCACATGGTGTCTTAAAACCCAGATCCAGGTAATAGGAATATTATTACATAGCATTGTCCTTCCATTTCCATATTAATGATTGATATGCATTATGGTGTTCTTTACTTTTCTTTGTTTCTTTTACTTTCATATTTTCAAGAACACAAGCATTTTCGCATAAAAAATGTCTGAATTAAAATTTGTTTCCTATGCATTGAAGTAAATTCATCTTTGATGAATTTTATAAAGGATGGAACATATATATATCGCACATGCGCCACAAAAGTATTATTATTTTGTGAAGTCTTAAATCTTTACAACAAAGCATTAGTTCTTATCGTAATAGCCTCCACGCACCCTCCTTTAGGCACATTAATATATTTTTCTTTACGCACACACGCACACTTAATATATGTTTATATATTATTGAAGCGATGCTAATTGCTGATTTATTATCTGATGGGTTTCATGGGCTTATGCCATTGAACCTTCGATCTTCTAGAATTATCTTGACCCACAACAATTCTCATACTCTATTGCCATAGCTCTGGCTTTGCTTATCAAACGGTAGTGCTACCACATTTTGTTTCTTATACATGGGATACTTTAAATTTACCCAGAAAAGTCTGATAGCTATAGTTATTGCTTTGTCGGAATAAAATTTGTCATTTCATTCTGTTTTCTTGAATAAGATTTTTCTCATAAGATATTACCTTTAAGTATTGGAGGACTCGTGCCAGAAATTTGCGTAAGTAGTCTACAGATCATGCATGGATTATTTGACTAATTCACTCATTGAATAATGGGCTAGTATTTGGCTAGTATGTGCAGATATTGAGGTTTCCCTTGGCGGTTGTTGCACTATCCACTTTCTTGCTCCAAGTGCTTCACTCAATAATGATTTTTTTGTTCAATAAGAGTCCATATGGATTTTACTATCATATTGCCATTTCCATGAGAAGATCAATCTTTATATTTTTGTTGAGAAATGAAAATGCCTTGCTTGGCATTTTCATTAAGGAAATACGCTGGTGCAATCTTTTATTTCAAACTCCTTGTGCATTTTTACTTCAAGGTATCTTCTCTTTACTCATCGTCTATCAAATAATGTCATCAACATACACAGTGTAGTCGTCCTATTGAATGTTTTGTAAGTACATGATCTCCTTGGCTTTGTTTGTAACCATTAGCTATCATAACCTTGGTAAACCTTCAAACACCAAGCACGTGAGGGCGTTTAATCCATATAGTGTCTTATTTAACCCGACAAACCTTTTTCCATCATCCCCATTGAACTCTAGTGGAATACTCCTTTTAGTCTCTTCTTTAAATCACCATCAAGGAAAGCATTTTTACACCATATTGTACAATTCCACCATCAAGTGCTTATTGAAGAGATGGCGAGCCTTTATATTCATTTTCCAATAGAGCAAATGTTTCTTGATAATCACACTCCATATGTTTGAGTATACCCTATTGCGATCAGCCTTACCTTATCACAATTTCGGGATCCATCACACTTTTCATTATTCTGAACACAACTTCTGACCCGGACTGCCGCGGTAAATATTAATTCAAGTTTTATTTATCTTTTGCCAATGCATCATTTTGGCTCGCGGCAGTCTCCCATTCTCTCTTTGATAATGCCCGGACAATGGTGACGAGCCGGGTAGTGCGCTTAAGTTGAAAGAGCTTTGCGTTCAAAAAAAATCTTTGCGAAGACAAAAAGGGGAAATGATATAGTGGCCTTTTGTACGTTCTGGGTTCCTTTCTCAGCTATGACAGATATGTGGTTGGGATTAGGAGTTGGGTTTTGTTCGAATTATTACCTCATTTCCTGGACGGTTCGATGGGTTCACCACACAGTGTGCCATGGGATCCCATCTTGCCATACCGGATCAGAATTACATTACCGCTTTACTTGCTTTCCTCTATTAACTCTTTAGTTGGGAACCGAGCGCAGTTGACTCGTGCTGTTGAATAACATAGATCATTGCTGAGCCACTCTCGGATATGGTTGGATTAACGGCGTTGACTTTCTCATGAATTAAATATTATCCACGACGGTGGTAAGGCGAAAGTGAGGCATTTCATCTGGATATGTGTATTAGTCATTCGGATGAGTAGACAACGAGGAGCGTAACTTCATCGGAGAAGTGAAATAGCCCAGCAGAATGGGACACAAGCCAACGCGGTGGTGGGATTGAAAGTAAGTGTACCCCAGATAGCTTCCACCTGGCGTATAGCGACAAATTGTTGTGATGTGTGGCCAGGACATGAATCTTGTCGTTTATGGACACTTTCCTTTGGATATGCAAGTTCCCCATGCCGCTTTGACGTGAAAGCGACCTTCATCACACCACACATGCCATGATTTTGTTTTTTTTATGGTGCGAATATGTTAAAAAGCAAGCCACAAGCTCGAAAAAATTAACGAGTGCTGAAAGGAGAATTACCACCACTCTCACCTATACATTGATTGAAACTCTGAAAGATTAGTTAATAACACTATCACACCACATTTCTATCTTTGCTATAACGTAATGCCTTTGACGAAGAATGCTAGGGCGACTTATAAAGTTTGTAACTAAGATATTTACATTGTGTTAAACCAGCCTTACATGACTATATAATGACGTTTAACCTTGTAAAATCAAGAGCAACGACCCCAAAGCATCTGACCTTTGACAAGTGCAACGTAGAAATTCAGCCCTTTGAAATGGTTCAGAAGAATCGTTTTGACATTGCCAAGGCTTTGCTGATGACAGAGGGTAAAAGTCGATCTGCGTTCTCTTTCAGAAGAACATAATGGTTTCTCGGGCTCCCCACCACCTCGAGAGAAAAAGGTGCGACAAGTTGGCCCGGGTAGGCTTCTACTGACTACAAGGCGGGTTCGTATCCGTTCCACAGAGACCATTTAAGCCATTTTTTTATCGTATCTGAGGGCTTTAGTAGGTTGGAATGAGGAGTGCAGTGACTTTCATGGCATTGAGCAACTTCCTTCTGCAGAATCGCGATTAATTTGCTTGGCGATAGGTGATACACTATCTACACCGGTGTCAAAGCCTGAGCGAGTCTGCTTTGGCAAAGATGCTTGAAAGCGGAGATCAATACTCTTCTTAGAAAATCATGGAAGTAAAAACCGATATATACCCTTCTCAGAAAAAGTAGCGTACGTGGCATTCCGAAAACGCTTCCACTTCCAAGCACACCCTATCGTCGTGCTGACTAATCTCCCTTTGCGAAGTACTGTACACAAGCCTGACCTATCAAGAAGGATGGCTTGATAAGCGATTGAACTAAGTGAATTTGGTATTCAATATAAACCTCACCTGACATTGAAGGGGTAGATATTGACGAATTTTTTGGCGCGGATGTGTGAACGCGTGCGCTAGATGTGGTGGATCCTCCAATGTAGACGGCTTCTTTGCCAAGCGGGGAGCTAGAGTCGTTGCAGCAAGGCCGTAGGAAATGGCAGAATGAGCCTGCGACTGAACTGCAAAATACATGTGAGTTAACGAATATGAGTAATTACGTGGCGGGGATTGACCTGCGTCGCATATCCTCGAGAAAAACTCATGCGCGGTGACTCTCAATGTTAAGGGCAGATAGCGGAGAATATGAAATCTGAGACGCAGCCATAGTCCCAGTAGCCAAATCGGTCAACTAGAAATTCAAATTTCGCGGCTTGAAACTTGAGCATATCCCGAGGACTTTCGAATGAAAAGCTGGTCTTTGGCGCGATTGGCGCATCGTCCGATAAAACGATGTTCTTTCGGAGTCTACCAGCCGTGTCATCTATTATGACCGACCAAGTGAGTCAGATAAACGAAGCATCCCTTTCTTGGCTAACCCCTATAATACATTATTTGAGCGTTTCGGAGCTGCGGGATGCGGATTGAAGCCTTGGTAGATTGATCCGGTGTGGGTTTTCACGCGTAGCGGGCAATTATATGGCGGTCTACGATGACCTGGTGTCTGCAGCGCCGGAAGCGGGGACAATATCTCTCTTAAACGGGAACTCTCACGCTGAAGGGATGAATACCATCAGGAAGAACTTTACTTTCATGGGGCCGTACAAGGTTATTGGCCAACCATGAGGCGGATCATGCCCCGCGCTGTTGAAGAAAGTGTGTGTGTGACGACAAGCCCCGTCTCAGGGTCTTGGGCTCGAGATCTAACCACCATCATAAGCCCCTGGCCCTTTGCTCAGTAGGAAATTAATATAGTTGAACCGCGCTAAAAAACTCACAGCCTCGAAGCCTAAAGCCTAAAACTCACGCCTACACTTTGCGCTTTAAAGAGTCATTGTTGATCTGGTAGACTATTTAGCAAGTGAATAGAAGATGAAGCCTTCACCTCCATCAAAGACAAGGTTATCGTCCAATTTGTGGAAGAATATTGTCTGTCGATTTGGAATACCTTAGTCGATCATAATTGACAACGGGCCACAGTTTGATAGCAGAGTATACAAAAATTTATGCCATGAGTTGAATATAAGAAACTTGTACTCAGCACAGGCCTGCCCGTGACAATGGCGGTAGCTTGCATCTAACCACCTCTTGATAGCTTTGAAAAAGCGTCTACATTAGCTAAGAAAGTGTTGGGTGAAAAGCTGCAAAAATTCTTTGGGCCTATAAAATAACAACGAGAAGTAACTGGAGTATCACCAGTTACAGCCTACCATGGGATGGAAGTTTATAATTCCCTACAGTGGAATGCCCACACTTTGAACAGAAATTCTAAAGGAGGCTAATATTGAAGCCCTTGCCCGAACAAATCATAATAGACAGGCGTATGAAATGCTTGTATGAAGTATGACACCCGTACCAATAAAAACCATTCAACATACAATATGGTAAAACAACGTGCATTTGGCCGGGACCTAATATATGTGCGGGTCTTTGAAAACCGACTGACAGGCAAGCCGTGATTGACTATTGGAAAGGAACATCACGGTGATGTAGTTAGAGTGGGGCAGCGGATTGTTCTCGCATTAGATAAGCCGGGCCAGATGCCGGTGCTGCCCGGTGTGGAATCGCGCCATCTTAGAACGTATCAATAAAAAATTTCTTTAAAGGTATTATCGATAAAGATTTCCTTTAGAACATTTTCTTTGGTCTCGGAGTGTATTAATAAAATTTTCTTTAAAGGTTTTATCAATTAAATTTCCTTTAAAGTATTTTCTTTTAATTCTTGGAATAGTCCATGTATCAAAGACCAGAAGTGGCTTTAAGCCTACTGACACTTTCAAAAGACCAGACGTGGCTCATAGCCTGCTGATACTTTCAAAAGACCAGACGTGGCTCATAGCCTTCTAGCACTTTCAAAAGACTAGATGTGACTCATAGCCTGCTGACACTTTCAAAAGACCAGATGTGGCTCATAGCTGGCGCCTTTCAAAGACCCGAATCAAACTTTTAAGTGCTGGCTTTCGAAAGATCGGCGTGGCTCTGTAACTGCTTCAGTGCGTTGCCTAAGCGCGATGGTAAGCTGTAGCTTGTTGGCTAGAGCCAAGGCAATAGTGCCTTGCACAACCCCATGTATGCACACCAACTTCTAGCTCCTAAAAAAAAAAAAAAAAAAAAACTTAACATTGATATCCATGAAGCAGCTTCTATCCTAGCGGGTCATTGGAAGGAAGTTGTGAATAAAAGGAATCAATAGTATAAATAAACCAAAGTGCCATTTCATAAATACGCCTTGATAGCATCAGAAAAATACATATAAGTTGGTAGCGGCGGGCTAATTACAAAAAAAAAAAAAAAAAAAAAAAAGGAGGGAGGGCATAAGATGTTCAGTAAGCCCTCAGCAGAGTGCTCTCTTTGGTTCCTTTACCTTATACGTGCCGTTTCTTTACTCTGTGTGATTGTTGTAGCCTCGATGGCGCAAGATGGGGAAACTGGGATATGAAAACTCTGAGGAGCGGGTTGAAAGAGTTAGACATGCCATCTCCAGGGCTATTCTCTGGCTGGTCTCGAATGTTATTTGAACTTTTCTTTTCGTAGCTATCACGAGTCCCTCGAGCCTTTAGTAGTCCTCCTCCATGGCCTCTTGTCCCCTTGCCCAGCGCTGAGTGGAGAGAAGACACTTCATCGCCGCGCCTCGATCTCGGCGGGATGGTTATTCAGCTCTCAAGGCGAGCGATCTCGTTGACGCGGCAGCGGCCTCCTCCACGCCCAGCCGCCGGTGGCATCTTGAACCCCTAACTGTTTGTCCTCTGGCGCCTTCGCGTCACACCGCATGATGCGGCCCGCGGGGTGATTGCGCCCTTCTTTGTCCTCTCCCTCTCACTGTAGTCTTCCCCGCATCGGCCTTAGCCTCTTGCTCCTAGTGCTTAGACCTAACTTTGGCCTTGACAAAGGCGTTGTCAGACTTTGTTAACTCTTGAGCATATAGCCGCTAAATTCGGCGCCCCGATATGGTAAAGCTCACATGCTGAGCACCGTATTCCGATAGCGGTGTGACCTGCAAAAGGAAGGTGTTAGGAGAATCCACCGACATAAAACACCGCGCTAAAAGCGTTAGGGAATCTGATCGCCCACCGGCAGTGGTTGTGGTTGCCAGAATAAACATCCATCCTCGACCGCAGTGGTAGGATTTCTTATCCATGTAGTTGGAAGGGAATGGGTACTCCTCGTACGCAACCACCGCCGTTGGAGAAGATTAGAGGCGAGTCACGCGTATGTGGCAGAACCTCTTTGTTAAAGGGGACAGCGGTTTGAGCAATTCATCTGGACAGGAGTCGGTGTGTCCATTGAAGAGACTGACCCACTCCATGGACTTGACATACAAACCCGATATCGGCTTGTCGACCAACCTTTCTCTGCGCGGGCGGTTAGAATTACGGTATATTAGCGGGGTGGTTGGTTTGCGGCCAGCCAATGGTTGTCTTCGAAATAGGGGCCTACTTCCTGACTTGATCAGCGTTGGGAGTCCTCCGGCTGAGACGATCTCCGGCGATGCACAAGCCTCTCCTTAGAAGGGTCTGGCGACCCTCTCGAAAGTGGCGGCGGTGTCGGGGAGCTGTTACGGAGTCCACTTAATGATACGCGACTCTTTTGAGCCTCTTCTCTGGACCCAAATCGTCTGGGTGCTTATCAGCGATATTAGCGGGCGGTGGTTTCCTTGGCGCTTCGCAGCGCTTTTCGGTAGCACGACAGGTGGAGTTGAATCACTAACCTCCTCTCTCCATGTGAGCTCACTAAATTATTGGATCCACGATCCATCGCCTTTAATCCGCACTATGGCTTTTACGATCGGCCTCTTTTGCTTTCTTCTTGCTTTACTTTGCCGCTTAAGAGGGCAGCTTTGAGTCATGCGGCCCAGGGGTGATTGGTGGTGAGACCAAAAGTAACAGGCTCGCCAGCGATCGACCGCGAATGTGGTGGACCCTACGCAGCGAAGGGCGAGTTGACCTTAGGAGTTGAGTGAGTAAAGGTATTTCACCCTTGTGAAAACTACGGCGACGGGGAGGATGGGGAATGTGGGGGAAGGTGGTTCTGACCTCTGCGAGTCCTCCTGCGAAATAGGGGAGCCGTGGTTGCGGCGCTCTCTCGATGATCTCGAGGCATTCATCGATGCTCTCAGGGCCCAGCTTTTCTGAAGCTAACCGTAGGCCTCACTGCGCTGTCTGCGCGAAAATTTCGAAAGGAAGGGCATGTCAAAACCTGCAAAAGTGAATAGGGCATATCAAAGCTACCTGACCAGCTAGGAGTCTGACCCCCGCAGTGGCTCTGACGCAGGAGCGAGAAGGCGGTTCGGATCAAATGGAAGCCTGCGGAAACGTACCGTACACCATGGACCTTTGAAAACAACCCACTTCACGCCCGATCTGCAGGGGGTAGGAGCTTGGTTACAAATTACAACGCTAGAGACCAGTGTTGAACGCGATGGCGACCCCGATCCCACCCAACTGAAAGTGTAAGCCAAGCAATCTCTATCGGCGTGAAATATCAATGGTAGAAATTTTATACTTGCAACCCATCGAGGAGAATCCGAAGGCGTTGGATGAATAAGTCTGAGGTGCGGTGAGTGTGCCCAGGCTGCTTCACGAAGGGATGGGGAAAACAAGAGAAATCCCAGCAGCCAGCCTTGCTCCGGGGTAAAACATCAGCGTTATTTGCCCCTCTTATGGTAGGTGTAATTAGTCTTGATGCGACACCTCAATTTGATAATGCTTGAGAAACTATTTGGGAATCTTAACTCCTCTATGGAACATGTAAATGACTAAGACATTGTGTTTCAGGAGTCCCCTGCTAGCTAAACCCGGTAATTAAGAAACCTTTTCAGTGACCTCTCTGCGCCATTCTCTGAACTGACAAATAGAAAAAGGGAATCGGCAAAACCCTCAAAGACAAAAAAAAAAACCCCCTTTGGAGATTTAATGATCATTATGATAGAACCTAGAACCAAGACCGGGAACCTTAACGGGACTAATGGGATGACTAAACTTGGGAACAACCTGCTCTTGGCTTTGACATCCTTTGGAGTTGGTGAGCAGTCGTTATGTGCTTAGAAAGAAAAAGCTTTTGGAAGAATGCCTGAAACGGAGCCCTTAGCATGAGGAAGAATCTGAGCTTTGAACTGGTTTAAAAAAAAAAAAACTCGTGAAAAATTGAAAGTTGTATGCCAGGGACACTAGATGTTCACTTTCCAAAGAACAGTTGTAAAAACATAGGGAAAAAAATGGTAGGTAAAGAGCTTTGCGAAATTGTAAAAAGGGAAAACCTTGGAGCCTAACCCTTATATATAGGGACAAAACATCAATGGGAGCATTAAATGTGGCGTCAAGACATCATGCGCCATAGACATGTTGGGAAACGAGCGCTGCCCACGCACTTTATATCCAAATACACTTCACCGTACAGCGCGTTCAATGTACACATTAATTCTCCCAGTCCTTTCAACTTTCCACACTCAAGGTTTAGAAGCATAGTATATTTTCCTGTTGAAGAAGCCAAACCATTCTAGGAAGGGGCATTGTGAAATCTTGTGATCTTTGAAGCTTTGGGCCACTTCTCGACGAGGCTCGCTTGGCCCGCATCATGAAGCAGGATAAACACTTGCCGTATTAAGCGGAAATAGCGGCGGGTGTATGAGCCGCCGAGAAGAAGCCAGTGTCTGTTAAAAGACTCACCTCATGAAGCCCAGCCCATCTAAGGTTTGAGTCTGACACTGCCACCCAATATGGAAAGTTCGTTATATGGGTAACATCTTAAGAGGAAAATCGCAAAAGTGTTGCTCCCGGCGGGTTTGATTTCCAAATCGCACTTATTACGGGAAGATTAATCATTGATAGGGAAGAACATGTTATCCCTAAAAATTAAGAATTTTATTCCTAAAATTAAGGAAGATTGTGTCTACTACTCGTCGGGGGATCTCCCTCGAGGTAAGACAATTCTAAACTACGTGAACTCTCTGCTTCATCTTCTTCATCTTTTGTTGACTTAATCATTGGAAAGGTGGTCGACATACTGCCCCCGGATTACCTCTTTTGAAGGATCACGTTCTGGCGGTACAGACAGACGATCAGGTAACACACCTTGCCTACCTCTCTCCCCCATTTTGATGAAGATTTGAAAGTTAAGGATCGAGTGGCAAGTCCGGAGGCCGCGATGTTCCCACTTTTCTCAAAATGCTATGTTGAGATAGCTGCGGATGATGAGTCGTGGTGGCGCCAGCAGTGTGTGAAAAGTGTGTGAAGGCCGGGTGGCTAATCTTTCCCTCGAAAATGGGTCTTAGGTGATCTCACCCGGAAAATTGGTCTCCTATGTAGGTGAGGCCCAAACCCCGATCTTCGATGGTCTAGACGGCATCAAGCCGGGGAGATGAGGTCTTGGATTTGTAATGCTCACACCGATGTCTTCCACTTGGAAGAGGAGAAAATGCGATACGTACCTTGATCTTTCAGAGTTCCTCGACTACGGTTGTTATTTCTTCTTGTTGTTTCGTATTCGCCAGGGTGCAACTCCGGCGATTGTTGCTCATAGCGATGAAGGGCAAAGGCGCGTTCACGCATGGTACCCTGATTGTCTGTCCGACGGATCCACTACTACAAATGCATTAGGAAGTCTAGTCTGCGAAGCATATTCATATTTTCTTGTTTCCTTGGTTTAAATACAATAGTTGTTGAAAAGATGGTTTGTGTGTTGGTGTCTCATACAAAGTATATTCTGCCTGTTTCTTGTTTTGTTTTTGGGCATCTCAAAGGCTCACCATCAATTGGATGTTGTCTAGGCTTATAAACTCAGAAGTCTTTTCATTCTTAATCGATGTGGGACATTGTAGAACTTTTGAGCACCTCTGAGCATATGTGAATATAAACACGAAGTATTTAGATGCCTCGGTGAAAGGAAATAGCATCTGAAAGGATTAGTATAAATATTATAACAAAGTCAGTAATCACTTTGGCTTTTGGAATTTATTTATTCTTCTATCTTTGTGAATAAGCGCTTTGGATTTTCTAATTGTTTTTCTTTAATCTTATCTTTTCATTGTTCCATTAGAATAAGCACTTTGGCTTTTCTAATTTTCTTTGTATGTCTTTTTCTTTATTCCATGCTCATAATGTGATTCTTTAGTGTAGTTGAAATAGAAAATTCTGCAACCCTTTGAACAATTTTTTTCTTTGTATGTCTTTTTTTCTTTATCCAATGCTCATAATGTGATTCTTTGCTCCGATGTGCTTGGTTAAACAAAAATTCTTGATTTTAACATTGATCATTGTTCCAATATATCTCTCTTTCTACTTTTTATATTTAATCTCCCTTGTATGCATGTGTGTATTGATATTTTCTTTTAAAAAAATAAAACTTGTATAGATGAAATATAAAACTTTTATATAAAAATTATCTTTTATTCTTTTATACTACACACTTTTATAAAGTAGAATAAATTTTAGAAATCAATGTTTTCCATTTGGAGATACTATTAGTTTTATTTTCCGAAATATAAATGAAGAAATATTCAAAAAACACACATAGCTATATATAGCAGTTAAAATAAGTAAAGTGGTGAGTGTGCCCTTTCATTTCAAACCAATTTATTTTTATTTATTTAACTTTTTTTCTTTATATTTTCTTTACATTTTCTTTTTGTTACATTTTTTTTTCTTTTCAATGTTCTCTTCAAGTTAGTCTTTTCATCTAATGTACAATATTGAGTGTTAAATAATATGCTTTTCCAAATCAGAAGCATATCAAATTCCCATATATTTATATATATGGTAGCTGTTGTAATAACTATTAATATTCTCTATATCTTGTTCATTGTTGTTGTGTGGAGGGAGGTGTTGAGTATCGGTGTTCTATTTAATAGAACAGGATCTATTACTGCTTTTAGAAATCAAAACTAACAATTTTATATATATAGCTCTCTTACATAATTAATAAAAACATTTTTATAAATTTTCCATATGAAACA
Source organism: Tetrastigma voinierianum (assembly GCA_016808115.1). NCBI lineage: Eukaryota > Viridiplantae > Streptophyta > Magnoliopsida > Vitales > Vitaceae > Tetrastigma > Tetrastigma voinierianum. The sequence goes on along the minus strand of JAEQBH010007719.1, from coordinate 97,175 downwards.
AAAATTGTTTATCTTGAATGCATAATTCTTTTTCCACGACAAATGAATCTTAATTCTTAAAACTATCATTATTGTATTTTTATTTACTTTATTATTATTGTATTATTATTTTTAGTTTTTGAAGAAAAATAAATTTCGTGATTCAAACTAGTAATACATCAATAGAAATATATAACTAAAATGGATTAAAACCATAAAGAATGAAGAAACAAAGTCCAAGTTAATAGCACAATGATTCGATAAGACCTATACATTTGATAGTTGAGCCTACATTTTGATATTCCCTTTATTAATGACCTCAATAAGCTCTTACCATTTCAGTTTTGATTATATTGACAACAATTGATTTGATTTCTAGTCTCTCGTCATATATGTTTTGCTCACGGATGCTTGACTAAATAAACGTCGCACCACCCATTCATATTAGTGGCTTCAAACCATCACTTATAACAACAACATAGCAAATGCAAAAGGCAACAACAATTACATACTTCAATGTATTGACTAAATCACAAAAAAACAAAAACATAAATGTGTGGAAAAATCACTTTATTGAAGAAAATATAGAAAAGATGTAGATTAGTGATTTCAGAAGAACGGCAAAAAAATCACATATTTGCTTAATGAAAAAGAGAGGCTAACTCAGAAAATGTTGAGAAAAGGGGCTTATTATTTTTATTTCTAAAACTACAGAAAGGAAATAAAAGATCTATGCAAATCATACCTTAAAAGTCATATATGCATTTTTTTCTTTACTCAATTATATATTACAATACTTGATTTGCTAAAAATGAATTTTGGATTCACCACATAATCTTACTGCTCTCTTCAATATTTTGAGAAACATGAACTCACGAAAGTAAATTAAATTTAATTTTACCAAAAAATCAATTTGTGATGCCGTTTCCTAAAATAGTTCTTGTCAAATTCAAGTGATTTATATTTTTGTTGGTCGTAGTGGGTTGATTATTACTTTGAAATATTTATTTTGTTATCAAAGAATTTTTGAGACTTTTATAAGGAAACTTTTGAATTCAAATCTTGTATCATGTTAAACTTATTCATTGTCATTTTGCCTTCATTCTATTTTTCTTATTTTCATTTATGTCATTTCTTCAGATTAATAGTTGAGTTTGGTGTGTGGCCAGGCCATAGTCTATATATATACTATTTATATCTAATAAATATGAAATTATAATAATAATATATTTAATATAATATTAATTTTTTGGCACATATCTCAGATTCTAATATAAATATAAATATATAAATATTTAAATTTTATTAAAATATATCATGTTAATTTAAATATATTCAAAATAAAAAAGTTGATTTATGTTTGCTTTTTGTAATACATAGCCTGTTGTCAGCTAAACATAGAATTCTTTATTTTCTGTACATTGAGTGTCAATAATGTATTCTTTCTCCAAAACCAAGCAGGTATCAAATTCCAAAATCTCTCTAACACTTCATCACTCTTATCATAATAAACGTAAATACATTATGTACATATATAGGATGGTTGTTCATTATTGAAGGAGTAGGCGTAAAGTAGGAGGAGTGAGTCGAGTTAATTAATGGCATTTTAAATTAGAACATGATTGGAAGAGGTAGAACAGAAAAAACAAAGAGTTGTTCTGTACCTGGAAGAGGAATAGGGAAAAAGGTTGTAGACTTTTATAAGGAAGCCATCCAGCCATTCAGAACTGCAAAGCTAACTGCATCAAAGGAACAGCATTACACGCCGCATAGCGCTGTATCTAGGAAGGCAAAAGAAGATATAGTGAAAAGAAACATGGAGTGATTAACAATCTGAAGGCCACTCCCATCAATCAGCTTGATGAAAGGGACGCCATACATCCGCAGTGATTGGAAATGCCGCGTGCAAGTGCATTGTTGAAAAGATAGAAGAGCTCTTAGACCTCTACAACCACAATGGGAAACGCCTCTTGCGGCTGTATCTTAAGTGGTCAAAGCAGTAGCACCTTTTCTATTTTTATCTTGATCGAAAATGCATCGAGGGGAGACAGAATAAGTACTATCCGAAGAGGAAGCGTGTGAAACCATTCTTCATGTTACGCCGTGTTAGTGGCGATATTTTGGTCAGTATTTAGTTTTAATTTCTAAATATCAAATCACCATGCATCTCTTTTGGTTCTTTGGTATTGTGTATATATATCTTATAGTCAACTATTTGTCTTTACAGAATTGGCATATCGTCCGCATATAGAAGTTGCAATGATGAACTTATCCGCGCGTGGCGACGAGGTACACTACACACCGCATCTCTGTAGTAACAGCTGTATTCAGAAGTGGTTATCGCCCAGACAGTTCATCGCTGAGTATTTATCACTGTAGAGTACTTGCTGCTGACCGTGCAAACTAATCCGGGAAAAGCAAACAGAAAAATAGTCATTCTAATGTAATTTCTAATTACGATAATTACATTTATATAAGAATTATCATTATCAAAAAATATATACAATACCTTAATATGTAGGTAGTTGTATAAGCGGTAATGGTCATGAATATTGTCAACTCAAAGCTGCTAGAAAGAACCTAATAATTTTTTATAGTTTCAGTAACAGATAGAGATGGATTGCCAGCTCACAGCAGAAACATATGGAGGCAAAATAAGAAAGAATAGAGGAACTGTGAAGAAGGAAAAAACGATATTTCTCATAATCAAGGTAGTGGACACATAGGCATATCTGTTTATATTGTATGCATGCAATTGTTAAGTAATTTAAAATTCACTAGAATTTTACTCATAATAATCTAATGCCCATTTCATATGTGAAGCAGTGAGCTAAAAAATATACAATTTTCCCCCAAATTATCAAACAAGCATCATGATCTTCACATTTACCATCTTGGACTAATAGGTGCGCATATCACCATCACACCACAGCATCCAACATACGATGAATACTAACCATCTAGATTTTAGCTTTCAGTGCACATATACTTTTGTATTACGTTGGGATTACAAGACAAGAAATAGACGAAAAAGAACATGTAAAGAAAAGGACATATATGGTACGTTCAGGACCTGGACCTCTGCTAAGCAAAATCTTCTTTGCTATGACTACAATATTAATGAGTATGATGGGAGGAAATCCCCAGAAACAAATGCAAATATAGCATAATGATCAACCCAGAAAATGGGTGAAGGTATATGTAAAACTCACTCCTCTCTCCCTCTGTCTTTCTAAACACTAGTTAGAGGAAAATCTATTAGATAATGAGTACCATAAGCATTTAATAATGACCTAAACTTATATACTTTTTTGTGGTTTTTAATTTGCTCAATCCCATTTGAATTCGTAGTACTAAGATTCATTTAGACAATAACATTTTAGTTCATGTTTTAGCTTTAAAGTTTGAAATTAGAGATATCTGGAATTTGAGATAGCTTTAAGGATTATGAAATCTGGCATGCCCTTAAGGGTTTTGGTGTACTGATTCATGTAGCTCAATATTTCTCTAAATCTTGTTTGCCCAGATTTATTCGGATAGCATCTGTAAACAAAGAAAGAACATGGTATGTTCATATCACATACACCTCATACTTCTTAATTATTCTCTAAATAACTATGACAACAAATTTGGTGTATGTCATCCCGGGGTTGATCGAACTTCCCGAGATACACATGTGAGCAAAAGGTTGGAGGTATGTAAAGTTCTATCCTTCTAAACACTAATTAGGAAAATGCGTAAAGAGACTAAGCGAAGAAGAATTTTTAAATGAATTGATAGGAAGGTTTGACTAATAGTAAAATGATATTCACAAGAACCAAATAGTAAAAAGGGACTATTGAGTAAGAATGACCACCATTTAAGTGAAACTACAATTTAATGTTCTCTAGACATCTTATGGGAATAATGACCTCAGATTATACATTTTAAATGGTTTTGAATTGTTAAATTTGAGTTTACCACTTTGAAAATAATTTTGGCTTTACATTTGTTCGGTTTGGTGGATAAATTGGTATATCATTTAGATGATAATGTAATCATTTGTGTCCCTACAACATATAGTTCTATTACATTTAATTTATTTGGGGATTATTGATTTTCTGTTTAAAGCTTCTTATTTGGAGACTGCCCTGACAAGAGATATTGGTTGGTTAGCAGTAACTCTCCCTGCTGATAGAATAATGTTAACATGTCATTGAAATAATTTAATAAAGTATGCATGTAAAGGTAAAGAGTCGGTATAATACATTTGGATTTTTAGATTCAAAAACATGCTTTAAATAGTGACCAAACAATCATTCTTTCATACTAGCTCACCTTCTCACCGCCATTAATTGAGCTTTTATTTATTTATAAAACACTTGTAGATGAAAGCTTATACCATAAGTACTTTATTCTAAATATAAACTATTTGTTAATTTTGGGTTACTATTTTAAAAAAACGTTTATACATCATTTTAAAGGTGTTTAGAAACATTACTACTCAAACACTTATAATAGCCTTCAGAAATTACTAAAATATCATTATAGAACTTATAAAATTGAAGTGTTTAGATAAATAATTACTTGTCATAATCATTTTAAAATTTTAAAAAACTAAAAAATTATATATATATATATATATATATATATATATATATATATATATATATATATATATATATATATATATATATATATATATATATATATATATATATATATCATGAAACCATGATAAAAAAATAAAGTAAGATTCACTATATCAAGAAAACATTTATGATTCTCTATATTCTAGTATAAAAAACAATAACTAATGTGAGTCATGCACTCCTCTTCAATTTTATTTGCCAAATGGAAAACAAATTATAAAAACTAAAATATTTCATTTTTTTCATTAAAATCTTTAATTTGATATTTTCTATAAATTGAAATGTGTTGTATCATGTACTTATAGTTATTTAGTGGCATCTTGCACAATGACGTAAGCCTCTTAAATTAATGGAAGGCACACCAGAAACATGAGACTTTTTAAGTAATGTGTATACTACTTAATATAAATAAAAATTCATATCTCTCTAAAATATTGTATATAGTTTTTTCCAATAATAAAATACAATAAAAAAACAAAATAATAAAAAATCACTCTTGTTTCCGTCTCATCATAGTATTTTTCAGGCTCAAATAAAGGCAAAAATAACAAACACAAATTAATTGCTTTTCATCACCCACAAAAATTTAAGTTTCAAGGCTCAGAAAACACTTAACCCAGTCGTATCAAATTCTAAATAATGAAATCATCATTAATATCATTATTCTCCATCATCAATAGTTTTTCTATTTTAATTATATGTTAAGAAATTTTTTCATATTTTTAATAATTTTCAAAAATTTTATAACAATTTTATATAAATTTTTGAGATTAATTTTACTCACAGATTTTTTACATAATTTTCAAAAATTTTACCATTTTACCTATTTTTACATAAATTTTTCGAGAAAGTTGTTTTCTATTTTTCATTATTTTTTATAAGGGCATTATTGTCATTAAGATGATCAATTTAGTCTACAATATAAAATTGTTTTAAGCTTTTGATGAGCTTTTCATAAGTTGCTGAAATAGCTAAAAATGTATCAGGAAATTCTCAGCTCATTTTTTATAAACTTTTCTAAGCATATACAAATTTTATTAAAAATAATTATATAAGATCAAGGCTGTGAAATAAATCGTAAATAAGCTCTCCCAAACGCATCTAAATAGTGTGGGTGCCATCATAAAACAATCAATAACACTCAGTTCTATTTATTATATGTCAACTCCACATCCTTATCCCACTCTTTCCTTTCTCTCTCTCATCTCTGTCTCTCATCCTTCCCTCTCCTCTTTCTTGGACTTGATCCCCCTCTCATCCCTTTCAAAAATAAGCACTTCAATGCTTAGTCTACAATTTGATCAAGTTGTGTCGTCTTAAATTTTATTTTTATTTTAGCTCAGTGGCAGATGATGGAGAGTCAAAAATCTTTCAATGGAAGAGGGAGGTTTCAGAAAAGGAGCACCAGCCCTCATTGCAGCAAAATGGGATAGCTTCAGGTGTGAGCAGATCCTACAGGTTTTCCCTATGGCCATTCTGGACAGAGACTCAGAAGGCATGTAATATAGTTCTAACGCCGATTGTGGTAAGCCGAACTGTATGAGCTATTAGTCAACCGAAACCTCAAAGCTGAAAGTTTCATGCTAATGCAAAGAACAGTGTATTATGTTAACAAGATGATTCTAACGCTTTCATTAGCTTGCTCGAATGCAATGAAGTAAGTGGTTTAAGGTATATTCTACTTTTCTATTGGTTTGGTACCTGGAAAAAAAAAAAATTATAAAATAATTGAAACTTTTATGTTCATTCAAAACATGCACATAAGGAGGGCATACGGAGAGGTCTAAGTTCGGTCTCAATAAACTTACAATTTACGATCTTAAAATTAATTGCAATGATTAAGGCCTTAATATAATGTAATACACATAGGATTCATTCTACGGTTTCATAAATAATTGTGTTTTAAATATATGAAAGCGGTGGGTATTAAGTTAATAAAGCGCCAAGTACTATATTGATAAATTAAGTAGTGCATTGCTTCACAATTCGACTAAAAATAATACTATAGTTTGATAGTGTACTAAGTAATGTGCCTTATCATACTTAAACACAAAGTGTTTTATGAAGTGTATAAAATCGTATATTTTGCATTCTTTTTATCTTCTTTACAGGTATTCTCTTTAAATCATTTTTGCAATTATTCTGCCTTGATAATGGGATTCATATTCTGAGTTTACTATCAAATCATCACCAGACCTCTTAATCTTCCATTGACCCGTATTATCGATCACATTGACATTACGTACCCACGAGAACTCTTCAGAGATGGAACAAGTAATAAAAAACGTGGATGAGGTGTTCATGGGAGACACATGAAAATTTAATAAAAAGAAGGAGGGGTGGCTAATTAATACCTCCAATTCGCATGCTTCATTGGTGGCAACCGGATGTGTGCCAAGTAGCCTTGACAACGAACCACCGACATACCGGTGGCTAAGGAAGGCAGACCAAGCAGGAAGCATCAAAACTTTGTCTTCTCAATTTCATCTCACGATTGCTCTCTGGTTTCGGTCCTCTCGACCATTACATTTCTTTCTGTTGCCCCAGTTGACCCTAAGGATTTTGAGAAACACTTGCCGCAGAAAAATATGTTATCGCTCTAACATGCATCTTTATACATGCGTTGCGTATGGTAGTTTGTTTAGTGCAGGCCGCTTCTTGATGAGGGCGAGTTTGAACATTATGCGTTTATGGTGTACTTAGAATAACATTATGTCTTTGGTTGCGTGTGTTTTATGAAGCGGGTTTCCCGCCTACGTTGATCTTCTCATGATACCTTCTCAGAAAGCTACCACGACGCATGGCCGAGGTCATGTTATAAAACGAAGAAGGCGGCGAAGGACGACAAGAACATAGTAGGAGAAGGTGTAGTGTACACGTAAAGCAGAGAGAACCAGTTGCGGAGAAAATAATATGGCGGGATGTGCTCGTGCCATCCTCGGAGAAAGTGCGTTCGCCGCCGCGGAGAACTGGTTGGAAAAAGAAGTATGGCGCGAGATAGTATAAAACATGCTTGGAAGCTCTCGCGGGAACAACATAGATGAGCAGTTATACCGTAAGTTGCGGGGTGGAGATGAAAAAAAGATAAACGATTACAGTGTGTAAAAGTTGGTGGAGATGAAAAAGGTGGTATGAATTAAATACAAAATAAATTGTTAGAATTAAAGATGATGGAGTTTTGGTTTTTTATTTAGTGAAACAAAACAAGAATTGATTTGAAAGCAGCGAGATGTGTCTGCCCCGGTATATCACGCGGGGGGAAAGGGAGGTATTGATTTGCGTGAAATCCAGTGAGAGTAGACTTCGACCAATTTATTGTCTGTGAAGGACTCGGCTCTTTAAGTCATGTCTGAAGCCCATAATTAGGGTTTAAGTATAAACCAACAAAACTCTTGTCTTTTTCCATGTGGGACCTTCTTTTGAAAAACTATTGTTTACTTACAACATTCTATTTCAAATGAAGGTTAATATTAAAAAAAAAAAAATTTAAAAACACTTTGTTTGGAATATGGAAGGTGTTAATTATGAAATTTGATGTTCAATAGACATAGACAAACACGGATGAAGATAATAAGATTTATTTTATTGTGAGTATTGGGCGTTGAAACATAGATTCTATAGACCATAGTACTCGATAGTGAATTGAGACCTTAATAATCAACACCACACACATCCTGATTTTTGCTATTCCGCTTACCGTTAATAATTAGGCCATGCATGTGCGATTTAATTCTCTGGTCTCTGAAATTTTCAAACCATTTCTTAGAAACGGCCCCACTCCACCCATGGGTGATCTCATATATGAAATCATTAAGAGCATATAACTCAACCTCTCGAAATATGCTTTATAGTACCATAACTGTGACACCCCTTCTCCGGTTCGACCCGATTGGTGAGCACCTATCTCTGAACTGGCTCGTGTATGTATCTTGTCTTCGGGATGTCTGTCTCTAGCCTCCCTCTTAGGTTACCACTTACCACACGGATTGAACACCGTGCTAAACTTTGCGCGCTTGGTAGAACATAAGCATGGACAACCACCAATGGTGACCGTCCGCAAACTTAACCATATGCATTCATATATCTATACATATTCATATAACTTTAATTACTTATCATCTACACATTTTCTATTGCATATCAATCTTTTACATTTACATATTATTATGTCTTTGACCTATACTCTCTATCTATATACTTTTCTTACTGTATTCATTTCATATTTTACCTTCTACTTGTCATGTGTTCATCTTTCCACGCTTGTCATATGTCTTTTCAATGTTCCTATTCTTTTTCAAAGTTACATGTCTCTCCCTAGTCTATGCTTTCATCTTTCGGTTCCTTGATTTATTGTATTCTATGTACTATTACATATAGCATTTCTTATCACACGCATATCATGTCTCCTACCCTCTGTAATTCCGCCCATACTATACTATTCATTTCTTATTTATCACTATATTTTCTTATACGATTACATATATCATATACTTTGCATTTGTGTTTTCACTTTCGACTATAGAATTATTCGCAATGATTTGAGAATCTCATCTAGATTTGTCATTCGATAGCAATGTGCTCACACGTTTAATAAGTATGAGTCCTTTGACTATGGAATTGACATTCAATGGTCAGAGGAATCTCGTCTTTGTTTATCGTTCAGTAGCAATGTGCTTTCATTTAATAGTATGAGTCACTGACTATAAATTGACATTCGACAGACCGAGAGGGAATCTACTGGATTCTATTTGTCATTCAGTAACAATGTGATTTCACATTTAATAGTATGAAGGTCACTTTGACTATCTGAAATTGACATTGCGACCGGATTGAGAGGATCCGTTATGATGTTTGTATGAACGATGTGATGTGATTTTGTCGTATCTTTTAAATCCCATGTTAACGTACTTCATATGGTTTCATCTTGACGCGATGTTTTCATAGCCACTATACTCTATGATTTTCCATATACTGTTCTTGTTCATATACTTCATATACATTTGTATGTTCTTGTTCTATCAATCTATAAAAAACTTTTGTGCTTTTGTATGCTTGCCACTTTCTTGTGTTTATATGCTGCATTTTCATATCAAGTTATCTGCGCCTTCTTGTTCATAGCTTGTGCAATACTTTCATCATATAACAGTCTATGCTTCTCATATCATATCATATCCATATACTTTTCCATATACATTTTTCTTTTTATTATACTTTCCTTTTCTTTTATATTCATGCCTACAAATACCTTAAGGCGGATTCGAGTAATTGGGTGTACCGAAGGTACTATCCTTTATCTTGAAACGATGATCTCTGTCTATAATAATACGAGAAAATTTGCACTATCGCGCTAACAGCAGTGATCATATATGGTGTGCCTTTTCAGGCCACGATCAACGGGATCTATGTCATCCCATTTAAACGGGGGCGCAGTGCATCTGTCTGTGTTGCTGCGAGCAACATCTTCTGGAAGCAGTGCCTATCATCTGCCGGTTCTAGCCAGACAATTAGCTATTACATTTTTACGTACATATCTCATAAGCATGAATAACTATTATTATCATAATTTAACCCATGCAACTATCGTACTTTACTCGTATTCGCGTAGTATATATGCTTTTGTCATTCATATTCCTTTATAGTGTTTATGCATCATCGCTTTATATGTTTCAATCATGATTTGCTATTCACTGTACTTTTCTTTTTTATCATGTATGGTTTTTACTCATTCATATATTCATATAATATTGCCTATCGACTGCATGCACATATGCTCTTTCCTATGGCATATCTTTTGCTCATCTGTCGTTCTTATCATTTATGCCTTTCATCATGTGTTCTAGCATGTTCCATCTTATTCATTTTTAGAACCAATACCATACCTGTTTCCTCATCATATTCATTATTCACATCATGTCTTTATCCTATTCTTTCTCTTTTCCACCATAACTATCATGTTCCATCTATTCGTTTATGTATGACAATCCGCATACCATTCACATCATATAATCTTATATTCACTATATTTTTCATCATTAGTGTACTTTAAGCTATCTCATGACATATATCATCTTATCATATCTTGACTCCATACCCCTATCATATCTTATGACATATCCCTACTCTGCACTTCCCTTTTACCCTTTGCTTTTGGTGATGATTTTTGTATGTTTTTCTTTCTTATTATATGTAAGAAGCTTGCATAACTTACATACTATCAACTAATCTATCCAGTAGATAAAACGAAGATCTATTAGGTATTTCTACCTATACTCTTTATATCAAATCTACATATATCTCTATTTCTTCATATCTATCTTTCATTACCTTTTTTTTTTATTTCATTCTTCCTTGACGGTGTTGCCAGTACAACAAGATGGATTTTTCAGACAGATATGGGCGCAAATGCCGTTAACTCTTTGATTAGATTCAAATAGCTGGAGTTTTCCATAAAGTCCAAAAGAATACCACACCCTCACAGCTGAATATAACGAAGAGTTGTATGCAAGTTTAAAGCAGAAGAAAATCGTACCTTTTACATGTAACCAGTATCTTTTTTAATGTTCAGGATCTTACACCATATTTGACACTGGTCTTGCCACTCCATTTTAGCTTTCAGTGCTAAGGGTTCATCTTCGAATCTTAAAATCTTTGCCCGAGCACTCTGAGTTATATTTAAACAACTGGGGCTGCTCTATGCTCCAACTAATGCAGGAATTGGCTTACCTTGCTTGTAGTGTTCTGGCCCCGCAGAGTCAGAATTTGGCGTACCTGACTCTGGATGTTGGTTTCTTAAGTCTAGTTTAATTAACCACTTGGATCGCTCAAATCGGATAGAAATGAGCAACAATACCAAAAACGATCAAAATGAAGCCGAAGAGTGTACCACACTGTCTTACTTTTATACTGTACGAGGTTGAGTTACGGAGGGGTTAATAAGATACGATTGAATGTATCAGCCACAAATTCTATCTGAAATTATCTAAGTATTGTGTTTTCTTCCATTTTACTACCACTTTGCTATCCAAATCAGCTCTACTCATGCCACCTCTGAGCTGTTTCTACATCTTGTAATCTCTTTCTACTCAAATCCTCTTTCACTGTATCTCTTATATTTAAAAAAATCTATGTGTAGTTCTCAAACCAACATAATATGGAACCTAACCCATACATAACCCAAATATAAGGATTTGTTAGGTTTGTTCTAAACCTATATTGGATTAAACCATGAATCCAACCTCGAGGGAGGTTACTCATCTGTTGTACTGTTAAGGATTTACCACCTTACTCCATAATTTTGATTAAAATGACTACGCAAAACCCTAGGTTGGGGACACAACTACTAACTATCCAGCATGGAAATTACTTCAAAACTTTGGGAATTCCATGTGGTTCCACTCACTAAAGTTCGTTTCTACCTTTTGATCTTGGCTTCACCTCTTCTTCTCTTCTTCTTCTCTTCCTCTTCCTCTTCTTCTCTCTTTTCCTCCTCCCTTCTCTTCTAGGTTTGGTTCTCAAAGTGGAATGGTGCGTTATTAATCCATTTTAAGGATTAGGCTATGTTTTAGCCTTTGCATTTCAACACTTTTCTCATTTTGCATAAGCCCTTCCATTTCTTTATTATTTATATTCCATCTTTTTATATTGAATACATAATTTATTTCTATTTACATTTGAACTAAACATTCATATATTAACTAGTCTTTTCCACATTTGATACTGGTCATAGTGATAAATTACATATTACCACTTGGCTATGTGTTCATTCAGGTCTCGTTTGTTTAAAATTCATATTTGGCTTGCATAATATGCTAAACAAGTCCAGCCTTTGGAGACTTGTTTAGAAGTGTTCTATCTTACACCATGGAGGGATAATTTTGTTGATGCTGTGAGATTAACAAGTGACATTACCACCCATATGAACCTTCGTGGATCTCAAATATCATAAAGGGTTGGAGTTCCATCAACATACTATTGACTTAGTTTCATTCTACTGAATGTTTTAAAACATTTTCTTCTGAGGCTCAGATGGCATCGATTAAAATTCCGCCCGACTTTACGCATAGTCAATGAAATAATTCCATCTTTCAGCAGTTGTTTCACAACCTCGTGTCTTGACGAGAATATATATGCAATTTTTCCCATTAGTGCTTTATTCTTCGCGCGATCGATAACTAACAGCGGCAGCTCGCCAGTACATAGAGACCGAAGGTGTCGGCTGCATTCGAAGGTTCACAGTGGAGTTCCTCAACCACTAAACTTCTTTACTAGCAAATTCAAGAACTGCCAACTCCTTCATGAGTAGTAGGCGTGAGGGTTGTTAGATGATTTCAAGCAGCCCACCACCAAAGTAAAGGCGTATTAAACGTGGATTTTATCTCGATTGAATAAAAAGTCCGGTTGCCATTTGTATCCTTCCAACCACATTTGAAATACCTGCTGGGATACCATATTGGTACCCCTTAAGTTTCATGTCTAACTCAATGCACTCGATGATCATTATTGGGATTATGGTATAACTTCTGCCCAATCCACCTTGCATATGCTATGTCAAAGTCCTAAAAAAAGTTCCTCAAATGCATCAGACTCGATAATTTGTACATACTCAACCCATTGATTTGGGATCTCGATTTTCATTAAATGGTTGTTAGCATCATAAGGTACTCACCGGAGGTTTAAACGCCAAATAATAGAACACTATGTAGAAGTATTTTCTCATAATGTTCTTGTGATAGCATTATACTATCACGATCCTTGTGTCTTCACCGCGTGCATAGCGCTCATATCTTTCATATCGTGAAGCCTTAAATTCTCTTAATTTTCATCATACCACACTCAGACCAGTGCCAAAAATCAACATATCATCTACATCTGATGTAATGATTGCAAATTCTCTTACACTTTATCTTATATACACATTTACCATTTATAGATAAAAACCAGTTTTCAAAAAGGGTATCAAATTTCTCATCTTTAGGTAGGTGCTTGTTTAAGCGATATAGAACTTGTTCATTTAAATTTATTTTGTCAGTGTCTAACCTTCGAGGGTTGTAACATGTAAATTTCTTCTAATCTCTCCATTTAAAAAAACAGTTTTTAACATCGATGGATAATAAGTTTATATTAAGTAAAACAATCAGCAGATGGAAAGAAAATCCCTGGCATTAGCGAGCAAATGTATCAAAATAGTCAACATTTTGTTTTGTGAAAAACTTTTGGCTGCAACCTAACTTTATGTTATCAATAGAACCATATAAATATTTTCTTTTGAAAATCACTTGTAACCAATAGATTTTGCTCATGAAGGTGATAGAGCTAAGTCCCCACTGGTTAATTCTTTAAAATATAATTCAAGCAGTTTTAATGGCTTTCCAAAAGTAAGCGTTAGAGAATCGCTTCTAAAAATAAGATGTGATTCATTTTTCAATCAAGTAAGTATGAAAATCATTTCTAAAGAAACCTCTTTGATAACCTCTTCTCAACTCATCATGAGAGCTCCATATCTCATCACAATAGTGGGCGGCCTTGTGAATGTTGTCTGACTTTGAAGAAGTTCGATATGACTTAACAACTAACCCGAGAGGTGGGGGGGGGGGTGGTGAATTGGTTTCTCAAAGCTTTTTGCTAACAACAAATATTCAATTTAATGTATGCTGTAAGTAAGACAAGGGATAGAAAAGAAAAACCCGGATTTATAGTGGTTTGCTTTGCCCTTGCCCTAAGTGTCCCTTCTCCTCCTTGACCAGTGAGGTTCCACTAGTGGCAAGCTCCAACCCGAGCTTCTTTCTTTACACTTGGATTATGGCTCCAATGGGCACCTCTTCAAACTATACACACTTAAAGTTCAAAGCTCCAATCCCGAGCTTCTTTACACTTGGATTATGGCTCCAATGGGCACCTCTTCAAGCTATATACACTTGAAGTTCCAAGCTCCAATCCCGAGCTTCTTTACACTTGGATTATGAGGCTTCAAATAGACTCTTCACAATTCCTTCAAACTATATACACACTAAGTTTTTCTCCTTGCTTCAATGGGACACTCTCTCTCAAGCTCCCTAAAGTATTCTGCTTCTTCTAACTTTCGAGCTATTGATCCTTTAAGGTGCACTCTGATATGCTCATTGTGAATGCACTAAGAATCTCACTTTGAGAATTGATTGTAAAAATGATGGTTGAGAGGATATGCAATGAAATCGTTAAGTGTCTAACATCTTGGGGATCCTCATACTCTATTTAAAGGTGGAACGATAGCATTTAAGCTTTAGCAATCGATCGACCGTTTTCTATATGCCTTGTATTACTAAAAAAATATTCTTGTATTTTATAGTGTTGAAATTTACTGTGGCGCTAATTCAAGGGAGTGTTGATCATCAGTCATTGTGGAAACTTGTGGATATAGTTAACTCGATACAACACCATTGTGTTCCATTTACCGGGATCCATAATTTGAATAATCAGTTTTAGTCTCCTTTTTGTCAAGGGAGTTCTAACATCTAAAACCCGACTTTGTCTGACAGCCTATCCGTGACCATCTAGACTGATATAACTGATTTGTCGGGTCAAGCCTTGAGTAAAAATTGACTACATCGAACCCATTTATCCACATTATATAAAAACATATAAGGCGTATAACCAAATAAGTCCATACAGGTTCAATGCAACTCTTTATATTAGTATGCCAAAATAATTGGTTCCAAGTTGTTTTACAAAATAATTACAAAAATGATGCCAAAAAGCCACATATGACTTTCTTCACCTTTGCGGCCTCGGATGAGGAGCTTAGTCCACACACAAGTAAATTCCCACTTGAAATGTTTTTTCAGTGAGAGGGTGAGCCACGCCCAATAAGTAATTCCTACATAGATACACTCTGTCTAAATGCACATGCAATGTTTACACTTCACAATTCATCAACATTAAAAACAAAGAATATGCCAATTCTAACTGGAATTATACATGTCATGCTATGAAATGAGATAGAGACTCACTCATACACCATAGCCCCAGAGTTTACCGACTCCCATGCACAATGCAATACCAATGTGTGATAAAATCCATCATTAGTGGATTACATCCAATGATCATTTTAAAACAAAATTAATTTATTTCAGCCAAAACTTTGTTACACCTCGAATGATAATTTCATATTCAAACCATGTGTCTCTTGTGGCGTGGTTCAGGTCTCGCATGAGCCGCGCTCACGCTTTACACTTTTTGGACTTTTTCGGCGTGAGTGTAATGAACCCGATATGGAGTCTTTCATCGAAATTATCTAGCCCTTCTTGCTATTACTCGGCCTAAGTTTTTCCATTCATACAACGTGAGACTGTTGAACTTGATCCAATATCGACCCACCATCAATCACCAAATAAGTGTTGGTCTATGCATGCACTCACACCCATAAATCGATGTTCTCTATGCATATGCAATGTGATGCTGTTTATGTCAAAATCATGTCACATATATGATGATGCCATATGGACAATAACAACCACACTTTGCCATGTATCATGGACAATTATATGCATATAATTTTCAAAACAAACATTCATTTCAATGTCAATATGTAAATACATATCAACATTCATCAAACCTTTAATTATCAACATGTTATCACCAATCAATGTAGCACCTTTAATCTGCAAAGGCGATTGTGGCATATCTCAATGCCCACAAAAAAATCCCACCTGGTAATGGCCGACTCTTAAACTAGCCCTGGTGAACAGAGCATGCAGTGTGGACTAAGTATTTTTATCTCAGCCTCTCATGACCTCAAGGTTATACTTTTAATGGTTTTAAATTGCTCAAATCCCCATTAGAATTATCTAATGTAAAGTTATTTGAACAATAACATTTTAGTTATGTTTTTGCTAAAATTGAAATTTGAGACATCACGAATTTTGTATTACAACTCTAAATAGAGCTTTGCTCAAATTAAATAATTTTTCAATCACAAGAAGAAATTTTGGATATTTACTTTGAGCCTTTAAGACTTGAGATATGAAATGATCGTCATGTCCTTAGAGTGGGTTTTAAGGGTGTGTTGGTTCATGTGTATTTCATCTTCTTGTGGGGTGTTATTCTAAAAAAAGTTACAAGAAAAAGAAAAAAAGAACATATGGTATGTTCATATCATTGACACCTCATGCTTGCTTAATTATTCTCTACATCTTCTGGCAACAAATTTGGTGTATGTCATTTAGAACTAATATAGGACCTTCAGAATACATGAGCAAGGGTTGAAGGTATGTAAAGTTCTGTCCCTCTTTCTATCACTAATTTGGAATGTAAAAGAGGTTAATAATAAGAAGAAAAATTTTAGATAGAGCTGATGAGAATGGTTTCAACTAATAGTAAATGATATTCAGAAGAACCCGATTAAATATGTAGTGAAAGATTTGTATTGAAGTAGGAATGACCATTTTAGAAGTGAAACAAAGTAATATTCTCTCTAGACAACTTATAATTATAATGACTTCTAAGGTTATATAATTTTAATAGTTTTGGTATTAAATTGGGTTTTATACTTTTAAATAATTTGGCCTATATTTGTTCGGTTTGGTGGATGGGTGATATCTGTTTAATTGATATTGTAATCATTTGTGTATCCTATTTTGGTTCTAATACATTTTAATTTATTCAAGGGATTATTGTTTTACGTTTAAAGTTTCTAAATTGGGAACTAGTTTGATTCATTGAAATGTTATTACTTTATGATATTCTTTATCATTAAGAATAAGATTAACATGCATTGAGGAAATAATTTAATAAATCATAGGTAAAGGAGTCAGTACTAATACACAGTTTGAATCCAAAAACAATAACACAAATAGTGACAACCAGTCATTCTTTTTTAATACCTAAATAACTCTCCACGTAGAAAGCTACATTTGGATAAACAACAATTAAGTACTTATTTTATAAGAGTTTATTATATGAGGAAGGCTTATGTCATAGTATTTTGTTCAATAAACTATTTGTGTTTGGATGCATATTTTAACGTTTGTCATCATTTTTACAGGTGTTTGGAAGCATTACTACCAGAAAACGCATTTATAATGGCTGAAGTGCGAAAAAACCATTATAAACACTTATAATTTAAAGTGTTTGGATAAGTACTTGTCATAATGTTTAAAAAATTAAAAAACTAAGAACTATATATATATATATATATATATATATTATATATATATATATATATATATATATATATCTAACTGAAACCATGATTAAAAATTAAAATAAAGTAAGATTCGTGCCTCTTAAGCTGTTATCATTCACTTGTAATCTCTATTATAAAAATAACTAAAGAATCATACTCTCCTCTTCACTTGTAATAACTAATGAGTCATCCTCCGGTTCATGGCAGCGTCGGCCCATTCTGAAGTCAATTCGTATTTTACAAAACTTTCTGAGTGAGAAAACTCCACGAATGAAGTTCAACCCCTCGTACTCTGAATGGGTTTCACCGAGTGAGCTCTCTTTTGTCACTACTATCTTGGGTCCACAAAACAAACAAACAAACATTTTCAATTAGGCTTGTTATTGCTGCGAAAAAAAAAAAAGGGGGTGGGGGGTGGCGCTTTCTAAGAGAAAGAAGCAGCTGTGCAAAACACAAAACACCAGGAACTACACTACATAAAGAAAAACATCAAAAGGCTTGGGTTGCCTCCTAAGTATCTCTTTGTTTAATGTCGCTAGCTCGACTCCCCTGAATTTCAATGTTCCCGAGATTACAGAACTACATGAACTCTCTATGGCACTATTTTTGGTGTGGTAAGATGTATGGCACGCTTGCGCATCAAACTCACCTTACAAGTGCGACTCAATCGTTGTGTGTTAACTAAAGGTTCCTTCTCTGGGTGCATAATTTTTTCGCTCCTCCATGCGGAAAAACCTGAGAGTCCTGATGATATACAACCACCTTGACCTTTAATTTCCTTGTAGGAAAAGTTTGAATCAGGATTTAGAAAAATAAGAGGACCCGTTGTTGGCCCGGGCTCAAACTCTTTCCTTGCAATATGCTTGCTCGTGCAGACTTTAAGTATTTACCTTTATATCTTAGTCGTAATGCCTCAACTGGAACTCCTTTAATTCACTAAGCTCTGACATCGCGTTTCTCGTAGACCATCTTACTATCCATATTCCAATTGCCTGGTTGCGATATGCTCTATGCTCCGATTACCGACAAGTGACCGCTTTCACGTTCTTGGCACGAGAGATGGTTACATTCCAATGGTGTGTGAATGTTGTTCTAATACTGACCGTCATCCCATCTTTTTCACCCGATCTTTCTTATTTATTGGCCGTTTCTCTAAAATTGATTTGTTTCTTTGTGTTCCGAGACTTTGGCAATACCATTAGTTAGTGGGTGGTATACGAAGTGCGATCGATCTGGGACACCATCTTTCCTCAGCGTTGTCAATGAGTTTGGTAAATGTGATTTCCCCACTCGTTATCAATGCCCTTGGAGTTCTGAACTAGGTGAATATATTTGCTTGAAAGCTTGCTACCACTTTGGCATCATTAGTTAAGTTGTTATGACCTCTACCCGAAAGCGGCATGGCAAATCGGCCCGAGAGAAGATATATAGGTTGGTAAAGATGAGAAAAGGACCCATAAATCGCCCCCGTGTCAAACAGCTCTACACCGAAAAAAGCGCGCGAAGCGGTTTGAGAAGGCAGCTCATCTAAGGTTTTGATATGCTTCCCAGTGGACCTGGTAGTGGCCGCCATGAATAAGGTGGGCTGTTGATCCCGATTAAATACCTTTGGCTGTCTATTCCCCAAGTACTTCACATGCTGGCGTGACAATGATTTAGAATACTTTATGTTTCCTCTTATAGGACACATCTTCTTATCACCTGATCAACACAATGTATACAGGGATGGGTTCTCGGTGGTAGTGCTTCAGCGTGTGAAAAATATCTTTCTTCTTGGTAACTAAATTATGGAGGAACACTCTTTCTCCCAAGTGATTTACATAAATCATAAACCGCGATTACTAGCGCTCTTTCTTTAATTGCCGCCAGAGCTGTTTATCAAAGATCTGGAAATTTCTTTGCACTACGCCACTTTGATCGTAAAGATGGTCATTTACACTAGATTTTCGGTCCCTTTCCTATCTTTAATTTCTAGGTTGAACTCTTGAGTAAGCTAACACCCACCTTGCTCAGTCTGATTTCACATCCTTCTTAGTCATCGGGTAATTTATGGCTGAATGAGTGTAATACTATTACCACATTACCAATTAATCTGGTCGAACTTATCGAACCACAGAAAACCTGATATCATGAGTTCTTTTTAGGTTATTGCATAATTGTAGTTGTGTTGCATCATTCAACGTCATTTCTATATAATAGATAACCTAAAATGTTCTTTCCTTTTTTATGCCTTGGTGCCCCCTTTATTGCGTGGTAAATGCATCTACGTGATTCAAAAGGAAGATGCAAACGGCTTCGGATGCTAATCATCAACTGAAGGGCACTCCTTAGGCAGGCCAGGATCGACGAGGCTTGCGTGGCTTTGGAAAATCGCATGAATCTCTTTTAGAATCTGCGCGTGACTTAGAAAGCTCTTTATTCCTTTCCTTGAGAAGATAGAGGCGGTAAGCTATAGCGCCCCAACCAGAATTCACGTTGAAGCGCAAATCAACGCGTCGGAATACTGTTGGATAATAGTTACACGAGCACACTCAATCGAGCGAGTCTCCTTTGAGAAGCTCTGAGTATTGAGGTCTCTTCAGAGTAAAATATTATCATAATTTTACCATCATTATAATTATAACTTTGTGACTATAAGTCATGTTCTTAGAGTTTAAATTACATCCTCTTATACAAATAAATGCAACCCATACTATCTTAAAATATATATTAAAGCTGATAAAACTTTCTTCATAACGCTGTCGGATCGAATCACGGTTCGTACTGTTTATACGAAAGGAGATCCCGGCGGTGGCGAGGCCAGTAGTGATGTCTATACAGGGTTACGCCTAAGTGCACCGCATGCAGTAGTCATAATCAAACACGTCAAGTCGCGACATACACGTAGCTCTGCCCCGAGATGTCTTACATGCCATGAATGGGTTAATCACCCGCAGTCCCATGTCTGCAGAGCTCCATGGCGCCATCACTCAGCCATGTGTGATTAGCTCTGTCCGTCACGCTAATGCAGGCTGATCTCGCATCCATCACGCTTTGCTCGCGTGACGAAAGCCATCGCGGTATTACCAATGAGCCTGATATCGATACGCGAAACTCCATTACTAATCTTGATGATAGGCAACAATCCCGAAGTCGATCCGAAATATATCCGCGGCCCCGAAGTCTGTCTTGACATGTGGTGTGTGTAGCAAGCGACTATAACTTTCGGATGATCATGGTTGCCTGCCATCTGAAGCCATGACCTCAGGATTTCCCATTTTACCATGCTCTTTGAGTTCTGTGACTCCCTCAAACGGCCATTTTTCCATGAATGAAAACCATTTAAGCTAAAGGTATTTGTTTTTAACCATGAATGACCCTCGATATAAATAGTGGTGAACTCAAGGTAATCTATTTTGTGGGTGACCTCGTTCTATATACTATCAAAATTGGGTAATTTGGCGTGATTGATATATAGTGTTTCTCAGTAGTATGATGGACACACCTCAAAAATAATATTGTTGGTCAGCCCTCCGAACAATCCAAAGAACCACCCTTGCCTCAATCCTGTGTTTGCGGGTGCCCGGGCACATATGAAATGCAATAAACCACCATTTCTATGTAACACAGTCTTGACTTTCATTTGGACATTGTCTTATTAATCAAGCCACTATTGACACCCTCTGGCGGTGTTGATCCTAACCGTGTACTCAAAACACCATTAACACCCTAACCTTACGGTGTCATCTCAATATGCACTCCTTCAAATTAGATTTTGTGCATATAGATCATGATGTGATTCGACACATTCATGCTAATATATTCACATGGATATATATTAACATAATTAATCACTGCCTGGCGTATTGCGAAAAAATTACAATCAATTACGCAAAATTAACCTCACATGTTAATTAACAAGCTTCTGGCTCATTTTGAATCATAAGCCATACATTTCTACAAAAAAAATTTAGTGTCACTATTCACATTACTATTCTAAGCTGTTATATTCACGTTATTCATTTCTGGCAACCAACACACCCAAATGGCCCAAATCTACGGACCCATATAAAAAACAGGAGTTTCCTATTTTGAGGTCGCTAGTTCATCATAGAAGATATTGTATGATACCAAACGCCACAAGCGAAGACATGGTCAGGGTAAACCAATTCAAACACGGTAAGTTTTTCCACAAATGTAGTCTCCAAGTGCGCGTGTTGTCAAAACAATCTGAAAGATTCAGCTAAATATTAAAACGATCCAGAAATTAAGCGACGCGCAAAAATGATAAGTTACGCGATCGAAAAATTTGGACCGGGCGTGCTCGCGGCTCCAGCTAATTCAATAATTATTATTGCTGGCGAAATCGCTGTGAAAATTCATCTCTCGTGGGTTTGACGAGCTCGAGATTTTGGTGTCCCACGTAGCTCTGCAGTGTGGGTCTGCGGCACATATCCGGTCCGGGTGAAACACGGTCAGATTTTCACCATCTGTGAAGAAGAGAAAAAATGATCAAATTCTCTCTCCACCCCTCTCTCCTCAACACCTCCACTTGCAGTTTTCCATTTTATTATTATTACATAATATTATTATATTATTATTATTATTATTATTATTATAATTTTCGTCATAGGTTATATTTGTACTTTATTAAATTAGTTTTTATCCCAAACAATTTATTTCTTTCAATTCCTTTGTTTTAAATGAACTTAACTCAGTCATTTTCATGACTTCGAGATTTCCGTAAAAATCTGTCATGAAGTCATGGCGACTTATCGCCTTTGAGAAAAATCGTAAAAATATTCGTTGTCACCAATTAAAACGAAACTTACGGGTCACCTCTTGAGGCGGTGGCAGTCCATTAGGTCATCAGATCTGAAATTTCTGTTTCCAGCCCAGAAATTGCCATTTTACCCTTTTAAAAAATTAGACTTCTCAGTTTTACATTTATATTGTTTTAATCTTAACTATCTACCTCGATTCTCTTTTGATATCATTTACCCAGTGTACAAATGCCTTCCTTCACCATGCGGTGACGCGCCCAATTCGACTAGGTTGGTTTCCTCACATCTTATCGTTAATACGTCTGGGGTTCAACGGAGCAATAAAGTTTTCTAACGCGAAATCGCATCATGAACGCTGGTATTTCTCGGCGGGTAATGCGAAATCACCATGGCCCATCTCACGACGAAGCGCGGTGCCGGGTCGATTCACACGCCTGCGCGGCCGAGGCATTGTAAAGCGGCGTACCATCACAGGGCATGCGTTCTATTTGTTTCCTCACGATCCTCGCGATGATATGGTGACCGATTGTTATGATCGGTTACTCGTTCAAAAGCATTAATATATGCCACCTTGACCGATTACAACGATCTGAAACGGAAGTGGGAAATAATCTTTCGTTGCTTTTGTTTAATTTATGGTAGTTTGTACAAATCCTCTTACCACGTAACTATTCGAGTAGCGGTCGTTATTCTCGGTCTACGTATCCGCAGTGGTCCCTCCCACCAGGTGACTGTACCTACCAGGCTTGCACTTTCGATGATGTGAATACTAATTTTGAGATTAGTTATTTGCCCGAATCAACTCGTGAATTAATGGTTGGTTGATACACGTGTCCATTTATCAAGATCCATATTTTCACAAGTAGTGAAGTCTCCTTTGATGGAAAGCTCTACCCGGCTAAGCTTTATGTAACAGTATAAATCATAACATCGGGGTCTGATGAAGTAAGTATTGACACCGGGGTCCGTCTGTCGATATCCACAATACTCATAATCATTTACCGCTACCTATTCATTCACGACAAATCTAAAATATGAAAATAAAATAATACTTGTTCTGGATTCGTAAGTCAGATCGACCCTCATCATAATTATACCGAATAATTTGATGACAATCCACGAAAAGAATTGAATTCTGATTATTTTATAAAATACAATATGGCGGTAATATCTGGAGCTTCATAGGCCTCTTTCTAATCACGCCATTTGGAGTGCGTCTTGTACACCTTGTGCGCGAGGGGTTAACTAGCGGTGAAAGAAGCGATGCCCGATGAAAAAATATTCTACAAAGAGTTTGCTCCAGCCTAAATGCACGCATGCAATGGCGACCATGAAAGCGATCAATCATTCCATATAAAATAATGATCTATAGCCAAAATAATGTGTGTATGAGATGAGTCCCTCATTGCCCATAGCTCCAGTCGACCGACTCTACTTTGTAACACCAAGTGTGAAAACAGTCGTGATGTTCTTGATGACTTGACTCTACGTTAACCCTCCGATTTTTAATTTATCAATCTACAGTGTGATGTTTATTTGGGTTGATTTAAGGTCTCGCTGCCCAGGGCCGCAGCGTAACTACAACACTTTTTGCTAACTTTTCTCGTTGGATCCATGTATGTCTTGCAGAAGAGAATATTCTTGAATATTTCTACTAGGGGGATCTGCCTCCTATTCCTTCACGATTATTATTATTATTGTTTTATACAGCAGTGAATTGCTTGATTTTGGACGTTGTCCATTTAGAGCTCACCACATTCTGAGAATGGTGAATAATTTCATCACCACCCGGAGCTCAATGAGATGTGACCGTGCATATAAATGCAATCATCATTCCATGCAATGTCATGCTATATGTCAAATTTATAATTCAGATACAATTATATATTTCTACATATAATTTCTGTTTATCAAAAATTTTCCATATCCGTCAATCAAGTATATATAACAGTTACTATCATGTTATTTATTTTTAACAATAACTTTGAAGCTATTCAATCTGAGTTCACATAAACTACACAAAGGCACACCTCTGGAGTTCTTAAACCATGTTCTTTTGGTTTCCATTCATCAACAAATTTTAGTGATAAGAAAACAACTAATGAAATATCGATAAGGATTAAAAACACGAGGCATGTTTCAATTAGAGGAATTTGCCCCGTTGATCCTACCATATTCGATTCCCAGTCTTGTAAAATTATTAAATAGTCAAAAATTCAGCTAGCGTCTAAAAGCAGTCAGAAAATTCCCTAAATTCCTACACTTGAGTCTAATTTGGAACAAGTTCTGACTCAAATACAAACATTAGATGACCTTTAAATAGAAACAACCCGATGGAGAAAATTCCCACCTTTGTGTGGTTTGCGTTGGCTTCCAATTTTGAGCACCACAGTATCTCAGCGGCGTGGGACTATAAAGCTCATTTATTCTTGGATAATTTGTTTCTTGTTAAGCTCATTTCTTGACACCCTTCCCTGTATCACAGCCAACCTTGCCACGAGTTGCCGTAAAAATCAGTTCTTTGATCGCTGAAGCTTGATTGTTTGCAGGTGAGTCTTCCAAAATCCATAAATTTATATATCCTGAGGTCTACAGTAGCAAAGCTTCGCGATATCTTGGTTCTAAGATCCGAACTGAGAGGATTAGTTTTCTTCATGAAATTATTGTTAGAACGAAATGGGTAAATTTGGTTTGAATTTTGGGTGGTAAAAATAATGAGGTGTTTGAAACAGGAAATTTAAATAAATAAATGTAAAGTAGAACCCTTAATTATCCGAATCTTTTGAGGCTTAGGATCTGAGAAGCGTAGGGTTTCTACAAAGATTCATTTTCTCTACCAGCGATTGGGAAGGATATTTTATAGTCATCTCGGTGGATCTTCATTTAACTATTGAAAACCTAACCCAAATAGTTATCCTTTTAAAGAAGAAATATATTCTGACACCTTAGTGATCATAAGATCAAAACAGTCTCATGATGACTCACCTTCTAGCCTGGGTGTAGGAGTAATTAATGAATCTCGGTGGATCTGGCAATAAGCATCCTTGGTACCTAAAAAGCACCCCACCAGTAATATGATCAAAGGGGTCAAGGATAAAAACCTAAAGGTTAGAACCACAGCTGGTGAG
This sequence comes from Tetrastigma voinierianum, assembly GCA_016808115.1. NCBI lineage: Eukaryota > Viridiplantae > Streptophyta > Magnoliopsida > Vitales > Vitaceae > Tetrastigma > Tetrastigma voinierianum. The sequence continues at coordinate 71,515 of JAEQBH010007719.1, read as the reverse complement.
TACTGCGTCGAACATGGAACCTCGATAGCCTTAGATCCTATTTTGAGTAGCCTTCCACTTGAAAGGTTTTGATCGTTCATCCCTCGGTTGTCCATCCTCGGAGGTGTTTTAACTTCTGAAAATGGAAAGAAAGCTGAGAGAAAGTGAGAGAAAAGTGGGGCTGAAGCTTCATGCACAGTATTAATGAAGAGGACTAACAACAGGTCTGTCTAGATCTCGGGGCTTTTATAGCCAAACCCCCTTTACAATTACCTACCAAAAATAACATAAACACTATTATTGAGGCAAGGAAGAAAACAAAGACCTAATAAAGGGTGTGGAAAGAGCGTTGTTTGAAATATGACGGTGGCGAGTATGAAACGGTGTCTATGAGAAGAAAGAAAGATTTATAGCGTGGTGAAATTTCTGGATCATAGCATTGTAACCAGCATGCAAATTTTGTTGTGGCCTGCGCCCTTTTGTTTGCTCCTCTTTCATCTCAGCTATCTGTGATGCTGAGGTTCATTTCAGTGCCGATGCGGATATTCGCAATTTTGGCATAAATAGAAAAAACTGCCAAAAACTACAAAATTAGCCACAAAAATCTGATCAATGATAGAATATGAGAGACTTTAATATTCTGTCATGCAGCGATTAATACACAAAAATTCTCAAACTTGATATGAGTTAAAAATAACGCAGAGCACTAATCACACCCCTGACCTACACATTGTATGATCCCTTAGCAATGAAAGAAAAGAAGGCATGTAAAGCGACCAGCGAATAGTGTTCTGAAGATGGTATTTCAAAAGGTTGGCATGAATGGTAATGCCTAACCTGATGAGGAAATCGGTGAAACCCTTGCTTGATAACTATGACCACGAATGAATGCCATACATAATTAGTATCAAAGAGCCTCCTTCTTGGTGTGATCAGCGAGAACTTTCACCAAAACCTAAGTATTGTTTGTTAATTACCAACTTGTGGCTGCTGGCTTTGACGCTCTCTGACCGATACTGCGCCACCGGGCGTCAACGACCTAATGGTCGCGACCCGCTCTTATTCCACAACTCTTATTTATTGTTGGAGTCCAATCTTGGTCGACTTCACCAGGGATCCATGCTGCTTGGGTTCGGACCAACGATTAAGGCTTAGGGCACCGATGCCGGATCTTCGACCTGACTCTTGAGTTTCACGGTTCTGAATGGTTTGAAGGCTTCAGCACCTGCAACTGATCTTCCACCATCACCCGTGCGAGCGCTTTCAAGTTGGTGGCTCGACCCGATAACCCAGAACATCGAAGCGCCAAAGCTTGCCTTATACCCCTGGCCCGTGCTTTCGAGTTGTGGCGTTGCAATTTTTTCTTAACTCTTTTTCTTTCTTTTTCTTTTTGTTTTGGAAGACACATTGCTTCTCTTTTCATGGGGTCCTTAACCTGTTAGGTAGTCAACAAAACTAGGGTAGGTTTGCAGTTTAGGAGGTTACCAGTGGGTTCTTTGGCCTTATTGCTGAAACTTCATGTGCATAGTGTGATTAGCTAAGTGGAAGAGAAAAGATTAAAAAGCAACAAGAATTCAATAATCCCTTTCAACTAGGCATGGAATCAATCTAACATCAACACAATTGGAAAAGAGTTTCCAGATTTTCCAACTTCTTGAGTGTGAGCAAAACCCTGCGAAAAGATTTGCAATTTAGCAGTTGAAAAAATGTACTTTGGTGTATATTAACTTCAAAAAAAATAAAATCGACAAATCACTTGAACATACAAAATGTTTTCAAAATAGTATTCAACAAAAACATAAAATAATGCCACTTCCTTCTCTATATTTGTGACCAAATGTCTCATTGTGTCCTAATGGGGCTTGGATGGAAAAGTTAGAAAGTGCTACCCTGATAGTATTGTTGCTCGTTGTTGTTGGATAGGAGACCATGACTTTCATAACACCTTATTCACTCAGTTTGGGCTTCAATAAATAAGTTAGGAGAAAGAAGGAAAAAATGACCAGTTGGAGAATTTTAAATTACACTTTCATAATAATTTCAAAATGTTTCTTTCTGATATATTAGTTTCTAAACTCTCTAAGTTTTCAACGATTCCTTAAAGCAGAGTTTAATGAATTATGATCAAGCTTTAAAATTAGCTCTGAAACGCTAAGAGGAATTATAAGAAAATTACATGAGTTTAATTATAACATCTTGACTTTTTTATATTTATTTTATAATAATAATAAATTTTCTTTTTAAAGATCAATTTTTGAGGTGAATTTTTTTTTATATTCTTTAGTACTATGTATGTCATATAAAAATATTACTAATATATATCTCATATATATATATCCTCTATCCTATACGCCACATATATATATATATATATATATCATAAAAAACAAAATAGCGACGATTACTGACAAACCCAGCTTTTGTGGTGCATCATTTGAGAATTGCGAAGCAGTGCGGCCTAGAAAATTCTATATTTTTACTTTATGCTCAAAATTAACAAAACTACATAAAAAATAAACTAAAAAAATATACTATAATACAAAGAAAAATGAAAATTAACTTAAAAATAAGATAACTAAAAATTAGAAAATCAAGAAGAAAAAAATTAAAGAAATCAAAACAATATAAAATAAAATAAAATAAGATAAAATAGAAAATCAAAAAGAAACAAAGTGGAAATGTTCTCTACAAACTTAGTTCTCAACTCCATAGAGTATATTACAGACTAGGTGAACTGTAAATCACAGAGTCAGATTATCATATGAACCAGCTTTTACAGAACCATCCACTATCTGTGTAATTGAGTAATTTATAGCATTTTGTTAGCGTGGCAAGATTTAATACGGTGGACACTAATTTCTTGAGTTTTAGCGAGGCCACGACGATTACAAATTAAATTGGCCTTGTGGTAGGTGTTTAGGGGTTAAAGTGTCTTCGCGGTGTGAAGCGAATACCTTGAGTCAATAGGGGGCAGGTAGTGTGCTGCCGGGTGTTCTTCCTTTGCCTCCTTTCCATGATTTCACTCGATCGACAAGGGAAGGATTTCTTCTTCTCTCAGCTATAAGCAACCGCGTGATTGGGGCATCCTGGGTTCTCAGAGCCTGGCGGGTTCTCTTTTTCAATTCTCACCCAGTTTGCAGTTGAGCCTGCTCTCACTCAAATGATGATCGGGCACTTTTCCTCCGATTCTCCTCCTCTTGATGAAACAATGATTGATGAGCTTTGAGAGATGATTGTGCGGGATGTCAGGCCTGGTCCAATTTCCGCTCACGGAACCCATCAATTTACGCGTTGAGAACTCTCCTTATGTGATTCCCCGATTGTATATTTACTACCCTACGCTCCTCTCTATCAAATTATCCACTAGTTTGCTCAGTTAGGTATTGCACGCTCTCAACTAAAGATGCCAGCGTGGTGGTTGTGGTGGCTAAGGAGTTGGGAGGCATAATATGGAAGCGGGGTGAATTAGTTGGGGAACCTTGCGGAGGTGTACCACTCATCCATTGGTTTTATAATCCCTCTCATTGACATGTATGCTCTGGGGTTTCTCTCCATAGGAGGTATTGGCTAAATCTTGCTCTCCCTCTAGGTGTTCCATTTGATCCTGATTCAAGCTGATTCGGATCCTGTGGGTTGAGCTTTAACCGGCCTTCCTCACCAGTTTCTAATCCCTTTGTTTATAGTAAGAGGCGGACACCCGACGACAAGAATCTACCCAAAAGGTTAGGGTTATCTAAAAAAATAAACTGTGAACTAAAATTAAGAAGACTAACAGTACAGTATATACAGGAAAAAAATTCACCAAGACATGTGATGAGGATCACAAGTGTTCCATTAGATGTCATTTTGCGCCAAACCATCCGGCAATGACCGCCATTTGATTGAGGCGAGTGAGGTGTTTAAAATCAACAAAATTGCATATCATAGAGTCATCTTTCTGAAGTACTTAAAGCTCTGCAGTCTCGCAGTTCCCTAAAGGAATGAGCTGGGATTAAGGTTTTCTTCATGCGAAATATTGATTTCACAGTGAAACGAATGTGATGATTTAGTTTGGCAGTTTTAAGGTAGATGCATGTTGAGGGGATGTTGTTTGCAGCTAAAAATTAATAAAATAAAATGTGTAAAGTAGAACCTTAGTATCGGGATCTTTGGAAGGCTTGGGATCTAGGGCAACTGCTAGGAGGTCATTTCTGGCGTTGGGAGGATGTTTCGTCATCTTAAGAACGGATCTTCATTTTAGCTATAAAACCTACTTAAAACGATTATCCTTTTTAAAATGGTATTCACCCCAAGCACTAGTGAGGTCACCAAGCTGATGTAAATAAGTCTCCTTGCTCTTCAATGGTCATAGAGGGTAACTAAGCGAATCTCGAGTGGATCACCAAGCAACCAGCATCATGGATCTTACCTAGCTTACGAATAACAGCAGACTGGATCTACCGAAGAACTAAAGTTAGAAAGGGCTTGTGGCTGATACTGCGTGAAGAGTCTGAATCGGCGACCTTAGATCCTGGTACCCGACCTTCCACTTCAAGGAGAAGGGAGTTTTGGCAGGTCAGCATCCTCCGGTTGTCTCTTCTGGAGGGTGTTTGGCCTGCCCGAAATGGAAAGAAATAAGTGAGGAGAAAGTGGAGGCCAGAAGAAACTCAGTGATCTTTTGGAAGGGGGTTGGGTCTGATCTCAAGGCCTTTTATGTGAGCCCGCTTTGCAAGGTACAAAAATGCACTGTGCAAACACTCTATTGTGGGGGACGAAAGGGAAGAAGAGCGAGAGATAAAGCGAAAGGGCGGTGGGAGAACAGTGTGAGAAATGTGTGAGGCAGTGCGGTGTGAGCAGTGCCTTGAGAAGAAAATTGCAACCTTGCAAAATTTTTTGTTGTGCCCCCTGGCTTCTGTTCCGCACCTGCTGCAACCGATCTGCGCGATGCGATTCCAGTACCGGTGCCGTTATGGATCGACTTCGGCAATTTGGCATAAGTAACGCAAAGCTAATTAGCCACAAAATCACGTCCGATGGAATAGCAAGGACCTTAACAAATGTCCGGGTTAATTCACGATTAGTACCCCAAAAGTGCTCAAAACTTACGTATGAGTTCAATAGCACTTTTTTGAGGCACTAATCAATATCACTGTTTTAAGGTCTATTTTGAACCCAGGTTTTGAAACTTTATGTGTCGGCAATTAACCGGTACGTGTTAAGATTCGACTATTCTACTGATCTGCATTTATTGTAGCTAATTTTGTAGTTTTGCGAACATGCCGCATTTGTTGAACCAGATCAAGCACGAAGTCGAGTCGAACTCGACATTCTGCCGATAATCGAGAGAGAGGAAAGAAAGGCAAAAGGAGGCAAGAAAATCATTTCAGAAGTATGGTCTGAAAGTGGTACTGCGAGTCTGAAATCAAATTATTCTGCATTTGTGATTTTGCCCACTTTGACCAGTTAACGCTTTTTGCATTCACGATTTACCCTTAATCTTATAAGTGGGTGTGGTGGGATATTTTATTTTGCATAATTGACATATAGCTCAATTCTAATTTTGTCTGAGGGAGACTTTTGCGATGTAAAATCTGAATGAGGTATTTTCCGCTCTTTCTCATTTTCTCAGTTTCTCTTGTTTTCCTCGTTTCTCTCACTTTTCGGGCGACCCAGGAACACCTGGGGATGTTGGATAAATTAATAAGCCATGCACTCTTTGGAGAAAATTCTTTGGTCTGGTTGAAGGCAAGCTTGGGTTCGTGACACCCCAAACCCAGAGTCAAAGTTTGACCACCGAATCAGCCCGAGAATCTAGTGAGGTGGGGTGTGCAGCTGAAAGTGAAGGCAGTCCTTTATGGAATACTGATAAGTATATAAACGCTGTTGACTCAACAATATGTGCAATATATGTTAATACCGAACTTGGGCCCATCAACTATACTCAACACAATAATCAAACTATGTATCCAGTTTCCAGAGTTAATATATTTTGCTCTTGCTCTGTTACATATTAGTGGGAAGATCTGCCAGATATGCGTCTCAAGCCAGAAGCCTGATCAGGCTTTTCTTCTAATCCACGGTCTCTAGGATGAGTCTCTATACTTCACACCTATAAAATAAAGGGGGGTCCCAGGCAAAGGTGAGCTAAAGCCAATTAGAATCGTTTCAGTGCAATTACTCACTAGTGCGATCTGTCTTCAAAGTAGCTTACATTAAACCAGTGCGTAGATCTGCGAATATCTGCGTTAACTCAGATCCCGAGTCCTCCCCGACTCTCTCCCACACTAACTAAGCTGTATGAAATTATTGTTTATTAGTGGACAACCCTCCATTCTCTGCCATATATCAATTGCGGCCGCTCAAAGCGATTGTTTATCTTGATTGTTTGTGGATTCACCTCGTCGCGATATCAATTGGCGCTCAGAAGGTGATATTTTAGTTCTGAACTCCTCCGTCCCTTATGTGTTTTAGACTACCCTCAGAACCATTTTCCTCTAGACTCTCATCTCATGCTCCCCAAGCTCTGGATGTTCATTTTCATAGAAGATCATATGTGAAGACCAAGTGATCTAATTCATGTAAATATATAGCTTGTATATATTTACAAAACAACAATTCACACAATCATGTCATGGTATGATGTGAACCACTAAATTACAGCTCGCACTTGGGCTGTGATCGCCACCAGTATTTAATTTAAAATCCTTCGACCAACACGTATTTTCACAAAATATATAAGCCCATAACACTGTCAGGAATAGTGAAACCCTCGATTTACTATTCAGGAAAATCACAAACATGCATTCGCCCAGTGAACCCGCAATCCGACGCCATTCGCGTGATGCGCCTGACGCAGCCATTTGTGCACCAAGTATAAACTACGCAGGCAGCCCCTAGCGGCCGTGGGCGATCCACGGATGGTGAGAAAATCCCAAAAGAATTTCAACGAGTGGTCCCGCGCAACAGGACACGATCAAGCGGCTCCGCGACCTCGAGCCAACACGAAAAAACAACAAAATGGGAATAAAACACCTGCGTGGGGAAAACCCCTACCTCTCGGAGTTGTCGAAACTTCATGAATCGAGTCGCTTGCAACTCCACGTCGAAGCGTTTTCCTTTCTTGCTCAGAAGTAAAATGCGGATGGGTGCGGGATCTTTAGAGAAGGAGGACCTTCTCTGCCAGAAATCTCCATTTCGGTCCTCTCCCGACTCTTGGACATCACGCCTCCAAATTCCGTTTTTCTTTGTTATTTGAAGAAGACAAAACACTATTTAGTGTTTGTCTTGATATCAACAATAATTTAATTAATTCCTTCTTTCTACTTTTGAATTTGATATTGACACTCGTAGTCCTTTCATCATTTCTCTACTCCTTACCACTTATGCATTTTATGGTACCTTTTATCTGTTTTATTCGTCATCATGAAAATCGGTTCTGACACACGGCATGATGCCTCGCAACTGATCTCTTCTCATTGTCTCGACAAATTCTGAAATTTTACTAAATATACTGATTTTGGAGACGATTCAGCAGTGCAATCCGTTTAGATCATCAGAATCTAGAGAATTAGTATTCACGGATTTTTAGCAGTAATTACAATTTTGTAATCAAAATTGCGATTTTGCCCGCCATTCGAAGTATTGAAGATTTTCGAGGTGCCCATTCTCCCCTGCCCCAAAAGGAATTGATCTGAAGTCAGAAGGCGATCTTTATCAAACACGCTTGCCATACAACTGCATATATCTGCATGTAAACTGAATCATTTAAATCTTAAACGACTAAACTACATTTGTCATCCCCTAACGAAAGGGATAGGTGGCCCATCGCCCAGCGCTCACGTTGACTCCTCCTCCCACACGGTGCCACCATAGCACTCTCACTAGCCCTCACGGTCTTCAGATAGCAAGACAGAAAACAGCTATCAGCGTGCGCAGGTGACCCTCCTGGGAGGTCCGTCGTCACCTCGGTCTAACGCCCCGATCCACCACGTGGTTGGATCTGGGTATATTCCGGGTATGGAGCACGACACCTGCGTGGACACGACATGTTGGCGTGCTAACGGTCTGGCGGTGCCATCCTCTTTCGGTATCTCCAGAAGGCGCCCGATAAACCTCGATAGCTTCGGCGCCTGGCAGAATGCGACCGCTCTCGTGGGATTACCTTAAAAGCGTGATCACCAACCTCCGAACTCTAAGGCTCGGTGCGTCTACATAGCTCTTACGCCGGCTACGGCCGTGAAGGCGCGCGCGTATCAAGCATACACTTCTCGGGTGTCTGTCGGTCGGACGTGATTGATCTCTCTCCACCTCGGTCATATGACGTCACCGCGCTGGCCTCCCATACCATGATGACTCATGATTGCCATTCATTACCCTTTGATAAGCGATGTGGTAGAATTATAGCAATTAATCCTCTGCCATGACCAGGACACATGTTAAACCATCATCCTCTAACGCATTATGTAATCATACACCGCGTAATCACCACAACCCTTGGTGTGTGGCGGCTAACCTCTCCAAGGTCACAATCGCGACCAGTAATGGGCCAGTCAACCTGGTCCATGTCATGGGACCGACATCAGGTATAATAACGAGCCCTCGCGGCTCAATGACACTGGCCGCGATTTTCCCGAAGGGTATCAGTGGCAGGTGCCCCAGGCTCTATCGCTCGACTCGATCTGCGTGATAATCCTTCTCCTAAAGACAAACTCACCCCACTCACCAAGAGTGGTGGACAAATATCATGGTGCTGCACCTTGGGCCTACAAAGCCTTGATATGCGTGCACATAAGGCATGTGATGTAATATTGTGACAACAAATCCGGTTCCACCATGGCTGAGAATCTCGAATCTCTCTCACTCAAACGACCCTATCAGTCCTTTCTACCCTCATCTAAGAGCTTCATCTATACATGGCTTGTCCTAAAGGCCCATAACTCTAAGCCCCAATCCAATGTCTGCATGTGGTGACAACGTTAGAGTCTGACATAATCTATGGTTTGTTGGCTCGTCGTGTCAGAAACGACAATCAGCCAACGCCAATGGGTCACTACCCACCTGAGTCCACCACGCTTCCATTGCGTGGCTTCTGGTTGTCTGACCGACCCACACTCATTATACGGCTGTCCGGTGTTCTTGGAAGTGCTTGTATAACCCTCCCGGCGTGGCGGTTCTCAGCACGACTGGGGTGTGGAAGATGTATTCTTAATACCTCTCTGTTCTCACATTTGGCGGATGCATTGTCCTAAGTCGTCTTGGGATCCCACCGCCTCACGAAGATCACTTGCTCTGTGCTCCGATCCATTTTAGTCTTGACTAGTGTGACGAAGTCTTGCACTCTTCCCCAGAACTAGGAGCTGGTCCTCCTCTTGTTACTGTACGCAGGTATCCCAGTGTTCCCATTTTCCTCGATTTCTCTCTCTGGTCGGTCGTCTCTCGACCATGAGTCAGTGTCCGTCGGTGAAGTCCTCGATCCATCGAATGGACAACTTCAATCCATTCTCGTGTCTTATGCTACTGACCAATCCCGAGAACTTCACGTGTCTAGAATTGACGTTAATTCTCTGGAACTCATTTTGCCTCATTGCTTTTTCTAGGTGCGACTAACACTCTAATGCTAACACCGCGTCTGAAATCTCTCTCGGTGGCCAAAACTGCCTTAGACTTGGCGTCTGGTGATGGTCTCTTGGCATTGTAAATGTCACCAGTGATACTACTCATGCTCATTCAGTGGGAGTAGATCAATTCCGAAGACTACGGTCAAGTGGTCTAGATGAGGTGGAACGCCCTATGTGGGATCACGTGAATGCCGCTGGTGCGTCATCTATCAAAGGCATCCAGCGTAAGCTCAATTGCCCCCGCGAAATGCATGTCTTGGGAATATCCGATATCCCTAACCTCAACGATAGTAACGGTCACGAAGGTCTAACTTAGGTAGACTTCGCACTCTATCAACGATCGGATTAAATTATCAATCCCTATTAAAGTCACGATTCTTGATAAGTAACTACATTGACTGCATCGTCGAGCCACGATCTGAGGATCTTGTCCTTCTTTTCTAAGCGAGCGGGAGAAGCAGCCCCATGGTGAGAAGTGCTCCAGGTCTAATAGAAACCCCGCTGTCCAATAGATCTGTGGCAGACTCACGAGTTCTATTCCAGCCGGTCTGTAATCTATCTCGGAATCTGAGAATGGTTAAAGTACCAGGTGTAACTTTCACAAATAAAGTCTACATCCACAATAATGAGTAGTCCGAGTAGCTCATCTGGAAAAAATATTAGTGCCCAAACCACTGGTAAAATCTAAGTCTGAATCACCTCGTGTCCTCTAGAATGGAAACTATTAACGCCATTGTCCTAGCACTTGGACTCATATCTTGTAGAGGAGGCGAAAATTGTGGTGCTTGCCCCACGATGACACGATCCACGATCCGCAGTGTGTGGCGGTAACTCTCACAGCTCCTGTCCATTAACAACCACATAGCGTGACCCGATCCATCCCAGGATGACCTTCGATCTCTGTTTGTGTCAGTCCTCGGTCCTTTGATCACGGATCTCCAGCTCTTAACCTCGACATCATCCACCCCATTCGCCCTATCCTGGGGAGGGCTCATCCTGATCTCTTATGGTCTAGAGGTCCTTCCTACCTATTTGGGCTTCAGTTCTTTAGCTAAGAACATAGTTAGTCTAATCTGGTCGCATCCCGGGAGGTAACCTCAGCAACCTCTATTTGCATCTTCTCCGTCTGCGTGAACAGTGGTGGGTCCACCATCCAAGATCTTTTCCCCTGTGAATGTCGGAGGATGATCGCCCTATTCTCCCAGGGTTACTAGCGGATCTTCATGCTATACTGCTTTGTGCTATAACATTAAGCTGTAATACCTACAGCCTCCAGTAATCTGCGTCGAGCAACGATTGTACTGACCAGTCTTAGTGGGCGTTCGTCATTTGTACTAGCCGTTACATTACAACACATGGCAATAAAGTCTCGACTTTCATTCGATCTAACTAGCAATGCGCATGCCAATACTTGACAACCATGAAGCCGACGTCCATTTACAAGTGGTGTATAAATTCCGAAGCCCACTTAAACCGTTTTATTCAAAATAAAATTTTAGGCTCTTGTTCATTCATTATCAATCTAAGGTCGTAATCCCTAACGCCAGTGCCTTTTCCCTATACGCATTACACCATGCATATAATTTTAGTCTGCGCAACTCTGGCAATCACCATTTCAAATGGTAGTTAAATCAATATAGCCTCTCTAAAGGCCTCATACATTTAGAACCTTAATCATGCACATAATTAGTGTATATAATCATTTATAGTTTAAAATATTGTTTTCCAACCAAATTTTATTTTTAAAATTTTATTTTTTGAGGTATTTTGTCCACAGAAAATTTTATCAAAATTTATTTGATTTTATTTGAATTTAATAAATATTATTATTTTTGAAATTTTTTTTATTTTGTGAGCAGATGTCTTCATTGACTCAGGAAAAAACGAGTCAAAGCGGTGGATCGAAAATGGGTGTGCCTGGAGTGCTGCCCCGAGCTTGACCCGGGCCGTGCTCCGTATAGCGGCCTTCTGTGGCCTTCAGCCTTTGTTGCGCGCCGCGCTGCCTTGTTCTTGCCGCCTTCCGCCCCGCGGCGCGCCTTCAGCCAACCACTACTTCAGCCCTTGCGCTCGCCTGTGGCGCCTTGACACGCCACAACGGCGCCCCGCGCCAGCTCACGCCCGCTTCCTTGTGCGGCGTCGGCGCGCCACTGCCGCCACTTCGCCAGTCTTTGCCGCATGACGCCCGACTTGACCGCGCCCATCCGCAATCTGACCTTCTTGCTGATATGATTTCCAACCTACATCAAAATTTTTTTTCATTGTTCATGATAAATATATATATTTTTCTTCCTTATTTCCAGCGTTATGAAAATCACTAAAATCCACAAAAATCGTTTTTCATACTCCTTAATTCAAATAATTTTATAAAGTTATTTAACCAGCCTTTTCTTAATTTTCCTCCAGTATTTCATAAAAATTTATTCTCAGATTTTCTTCAACAAAATTATTTTCATCACCTAATAGGCTTCTTTTCTTTTCAGGTTTAAGTACACTCTGACTGAAAGCCTATCTTCTACATTTATGTTCTTTAATCCTGGCTTTACACATATTCTGACACCTAAAATATGTCAAGCATCAAACACATAACATGACATAGCATACACACCAATGTCAAATAATTCACAAATCACACAAAACACATCTTACACGTGCATGTCTAGTGTTAACAGTGTTTTTCTAAAACTAATCTCATACCTAAGCCAGAACATAAGCACGCCTAGTGGTTGATGCTCTTCTGGCCATGGCTTTAAGTTGTTTCTATCTCCTGGGTTCCCATGAAGCTATACTCCACACCATACCACCTTGTGGTGATGGATATAACCCGAGCTCCCTAGTGTATTAGTACTGAATACGATACAAGTTGTGACTTCCCCACGGCTTAGGGGTCCGTTGGCCAAGATCAACCACGGAATAGGTGGAGGTCGGGTTACTTGGCACGCCACTTTAGAAAGTGGGCGGGGAGTCTCTTTGTACGGGGAGCTCTACCCAAATACAAAACATGTATAAACCTGTCCCAATCAACAATATATGCAATATATATATCCAATCACGAACCTTTGGGCTTATCAGCTATACTCAACACTACAATATATATCAAACTAACATATCAATAGTTTCAAGAGTTAATATATTTTTTACTATCTGATACATACAAAATTAGGGAGAAAATTCACAAACACATGTAGATATCGTCAAGCCAAGTACAATAAAACTTTCTTCTAATCACAGTCTCAGACTGGAAGGCCGTCCTCTCACAAGCTCACCTACTCTAAATAAAAGGGGATACACGACAAGGATAGGCTAAAGCTCAATGGGAATGCCACAAGTGAGCTCTCACCACCTAAGTGCGGTGCAATGTTCCAAAGCAAACATTCCGGCAAATGCATGATCTACTTGAATGTCTACCACATGACCAACTTCCGGATCCAGGAGTCTCACCGACTCTCTCACACTCGCTAAGCCTTGTATGAGGGGTATTGTTTATTAGTGGAATGACCTGGAATGTATATATACTCAATTGGGCCGCTCAAACGTTGATATATTAGTTTAATGTTCCCTCCGATGTAGATAATATCAAATTGGTAGCTCCGACGATTGATATTTCAAAAAAAAGTTTGGACTTCTCGATCACTTAATAATTTTAGACTACCCTAGAACCATTTATACAAGACTCTCATCTCGCTTTTACTAACTCTACAAAGTCTGAGATATTCGGTGCATGGCATCGGAATGTGCAGTTCCAATTCAGTCTAATTCACATCGCCAAATATACCAGCATATATTTACACAAAACAACCAATTCACACAATCATGTCATGTAAATTAATTAGTCACACATCAAAATTAGCTCACCCGGGCTAATGATCATACCTGCAGTAATTCAATTTAAATTAAGCCAACAAACACGTATTTTCTGCAAAAAAAATATATGTTTGAAGAACAATCAGGAATAGTGAAACCCTCGTTTACTATTCCGGAAAATCACAAAAATGTCGGTTCACTTAGTGAACCCGCAATCCGCAGCCATTCAGACGTGCCTAAACAGCCATTTAATGCACAATTAAACAAACCACCCGAGCAACCCCACTAGCGGTAGTGGAAGCGTCCGCGGATGGTAGAAAATCAAATATTCAATAAATTAGGTCCCATGTTTTGGGACGATCAAAAAGAAAACAACCTCACGGCCTCAAACCAACCGAAACATGGAAAAACACTTAAAAATGGGGAATAAAACGCCTGCACGTAGGGAGAAACCACTACCTCTTGGGTTGTGAAACTCATGAATCAGGAATCACGCGTAACCTGCCCAGCGTAAAGCGTTTTCCCTTCTTGCTCCGTCGAAATCTAACGATCCGATTGCGGGATCTTGAGAAGGAGGACATTCACACTAGAAATCTCCATTCGTCCCTCTACCGACCTCCCGCTCCAAATTCACGCGTTTTTTGTTTTGAAGAAGACAAAATTGACTATTTAGTGTTTTGTCTTATTATCCAACTTAATAATTTAATTAATTCTCTTTCACCGTGATTTTACATCTGCACACTACCTCGCCGTCCATTTTCTTTCATCATTTCTCTGCTCATACCACTTACGGTACATACATGCTATCTCGTGTTCCCTCGTCGCATCAACGGCATGACAGACTGGAACGCTGATGCTCGAAAAACGTGCCGACCCGACTGCTCTGCAGCAAATCATAGTATCGTGCTAACTTGACTCATGACGATTCCAACGGTGCAATCGGTTTCGTCATCCTATCTAGAGAATTAATTACGATTTTAACCGTACTACAATTTTGTAATCAAAATTACGAGATTTTGTTCCTTTATTCCTGTAAATTGAATTTGCCTTACGTGTTCTATGTTTTTCAATGCAGTATCACTCTTCTTGTTTCTTTCTCTGCACCCTTAGGTTTGATCCCTTTCGGTCACCTGAATGGTTATTACTGTAAGTAGCTCATCAAGATGCTTAATGTTCCTTCCTCTTCTCTATCCGCTGATGCTCGTTAGTTATGACTTATGATCCATTGTAAGGTGAGTCAAGGTGACTTGTGTTTTAACGACCGAGAGTAGTCACGGTGGCTAGTGGATGCCATTTTTCAAAGGATATTTATTATATCACTCTCTGAAGCATTTAAGATCCTGCTCGAAAGACTATGTCATCCTCCCTAACGCGAGGAAAGGACCCCGAACCCTATTGCTCCTGCAAATCCAACCCCAAGCAGAGATCCATGTTGTTCTCCCAAAGAGTTTTATTTTTACATTTTAACTTGTTTTATTTTTGTTCCAAATATTTCACCCCAACGCTTTTTATCAAAACCCCAAATCCAAATTGAAATCCACCATTTTGAGCTAACTGTTAATCATTTGTGTGAAGAAAACCCATCCCTGTGTTCGACCATAGAGCCACAATACTGTAGTAGCTAGGCTACGGTAGTAGGAGGAATTTAGGTTATAAATTTTGTTGATTCTGGCACACCTACCGCACACGAATCAATCACTCAGAAAATCTTAAAATACTGATTGTCCTAAATCACTTAAACTTAATGCAGTTTTCGTGATATTAATTCTAACAACGTAGTTCTGTTTCATCATCCAAACTGAGATTTTTCTGTATACCCCCGGAACCATTCGACAATTATTGTTATTATTGTTGTTTTGCATTTTCCTAAAATTACTAATTTCTTTTCCTGCCTTACACACTCGCACCATCCGAGATAGGGCAGATCACTCCTTCCATCTGGAACCACCAATACCTATTTTTCTTACTATTTCCATTGTTGGGTTTAGTCTCCTCTCGAGCTTCACTGACGCTTGTGCCCATCCCCAATAGGATCCGATGCACGGCCACGGGAGGGGCGCCTGCAACCGCCGCCAGACCACCCGACAAGATTCTCGTGATCTCTGGCATGACCTCAAAGCTTCTCTTCTTCCACCGCCGCCGAGATGTCGATTCGATAACCGGTAGGGTTGAGGATTCCCTGTAAGCATAGCCTCGCGACTAAGGAGTGACTTTGCTCCAACCGGTGGGTGGTCGCCACAACCAAAGGAACTAAAGTCTCGGACGCTCTTCCCAACGCTCATACTGGCTTTCTTCTTATTCGGTTGAAAGGAGTCCATCCACTTCACATACTTTTCTGCCTCTTCAATTGCCCTCCCATTCTCGCACAAGGCTGGGGCCTGTGGTCGGCTAAAAACCACTATGGCTAGGCACTATAGCCTCTATTGCCTCTATCATAAAGCATGCATCGCTCTCCGCTGGATGCCTCAACGTATTAAATACACTAAATCTGACCTCATCATCCTGCACTCTTAGTTTCAGCTTTCCTTCTCAGACATCAATCATAGCTCGCCGCTTGTTGGAAATGGCTCCATGATGGGTGGTATCTCTTTATCTTCCTCCATGTCTAACACTACAAGTCACCGAAGATATAAACTGCCGCCTTTACTAGCACATCTTCTATCACTCCCAGATAATAATGATTCATCTGCTCCTCCTCAAATATGGTGACATTAGTAGGACTAGCTTCACCTAAACCCAAATTTCGCCTCAAAATGGATAAAGGCATGAGGTTAATATTCTAAGCCCACATGGCTCTCTCGAAGATCGAAATCCTGCCCAGTATTGCGAAGTCGCCCGATCCTTCGGGCCTTTATGGCAATTTCTCCGAAGTACAGCATTGCACTCCTCGCAAGATTCACTCGCTCAAATTCGATAACTCTTTCCCGATAGTATATTCTTCATGAATTTGACGTAGTTATGCATCTGTTCTAATGATTATGTGAATGGAATGTTGATATGCAGTTTCTTAAACACTTCCATGAATTTAGCAAACTACTTATCCAGTTTATTCTTCCTCAAACGCTAAGGATATGGTACTGGTGCATAGGTTCGCCTTAGCCGTCAAGCTTTCACTCCTTTCCTCCCATATGGTGTCTTTATCGCTTTCTCCTCTGGGTCGTTCCTTGCCTCTAATCTTCCAGTTGAATCCTGTCCTCTACCCAGGTTTCTTCTGTTGTTGCCCCCATGTAGCTAGCTCTCTAGCACTTCTTAACGTGATAGTCTTAACATGTTCCTTACCTTCACCCCTCGGGTTTTTCTCTGAATTGCTTGGCAAGGAACCTTGCTTCCTCTCAATCAATATATTAGCCATTTGACCCATTTGCACCTTTAGTTTTCTCTTCTCAACTATGTCAGTCAGATTCAAACTTAATCGGGTGGGCTGTCGCATATTCACCTCATTCTCATTCATAAAGGCGGCATGAGAAGTAAGCATTCGAGCAAGGGCTCGCTCCAAGTCCACTTTTTCTCCTCAAATTCGCTTCACTTGAGGTGGTGGCATGCCAGCTGTGGGATTGTTCCTCCATCCATACTCATGACCGCCTCGGGTTATTACGCCCACCCGTCCCGATTTTGGCTCTCGATAATTGTTGCTCTCCCATATTTGAACCCTTGCTATGGTGGTCGACAACCTCGACACATACCGGGTATGCCTACTATTTGTCATTCCGACGACATTCGTACCACTGTGTTGTCCTCCACAAAATTCTCCGCATAACTCCACGGCTAGTCTAAACGGCATTAACGGCCTTTATTGTTTGCGTGAGTCGTTTAGTGCGAGCCGCTACAGACATGAGTAACCAAATTGCTAAGGACCTCGTTATATGCGCTCCCACAAATTTCTTCCTGTAATCTTATCTCTGGCTACTTATTGCAAGCAAAGTAGTTGTATCCTCCAAGATTTCATGCTTGGTCCTAGTTTCTATTAGTGCACCCCACCTGAGGTATTCGCAACTGCTTCCGTCGCATCCCCGCATCTTTATAAAAGTGTGACTCGCATCCATTCGTCGCCTGCGGGTGGACACACCTCCAACAATTCATGAAATCTTCATTTTCTTCGCCTGTTCCTCCCTCCAATTGTCTAAAAGTATTGGATCTCGCACTACCGCAATCTTTCAGTAGCGAAGAACTTTATCGTGAACTTCGCGACCAAGTCGCTCCATGAACTATCGGAATCCGCGGCCTTCCACTCGCCAACCAATGTTTGAAGCGTTTCACCCGCCCGCAGAGCAACACCCGCCCCCGCAGTCCTCCCACCACCAACTCATCCACGATCGCCATCAGCCATTAAGTTTCGAGAGCGGCGCTGACTTCACTCGCAAACGTAAACCAGATAACAGCTCTAAGATCATGCAACGCCGTTTATGTCTAAATATCTGGTGAAAAAGGTTTCGATGCAGAGCAACCAACACCAACAGAGAAGAGAGGTGCAACTTTTCATAAAATATAGCCCATCATCTATTATAAACAAACAAGGTTCTGAGAAACACTGAGCACTTCAGCCCGTGATCCCTGGCTCAGTAGTCCCGGTTCCCCATCACCTTCTGTCACTCGGGTGGGACATAGATTCGAGTGCAGCTTCTCACCCTCAGACAGAAAATCTCAGCTCCCCAAGATCTGGTCCGAAAGAAGCATAAACTTTTAACACTCTTTCATAGCAATCGTTATGAACCTCCAAGATCAAAGACTATGGTAATAAGATCAATTTATAAATGACTTCCAGGTAGATAAACTAGTAAGAAGAAGAAAACAGAATTTAAAAGAAGAACGTAAACCATCAGCCATGATTACACATTTAAACTTCCCTCAAACTACACGAACTATGAGATGAGTCAAAAAACATGATAGAATCAGTAGTGGTTCAAAGCTGTTCAGAAGGTAAAATGGTACTGACTATGGAAGAACGTACCTGGGTGGTTTATGATCAACCCAAAAAGGAGAAGCGTCTGACACTGAATTGGTCTTCTACTATATTATTCGGGACTTAAAATCTTAATAGTTCAATCAATGTGGGGGAGAATTAGAACTAAATCTAAATAACTTGTGAAATTACTTTTTGTGAAAACTAGGGTTTTGCCTCCTCCTACCACATTTGATGGATTGGTTACCTAGAGGAATTATTATTCGCCTATTAATGAATTCTCGTTGGGACGGGGTGATCGTACTACGAGACATCCCTCGAGGTATATCCCTGATTTCGCCAGTGAGGTTGAAAAGATCCCGCCTCAATCTCAGACCCGAAATACTAAATTTTCAAACCCCACCCGCACACTTGGAGCCGAGATAGTTCAGAGCCGCTAATTAACCACAAGTTTCGCCTACCGCATCCCTTAGGAGTCCTTATCTCTCGATCTCAAATAGCAAGATCATGTCAATGTCGTCGACATTACCATGAAAATAAACCACGCATAAAAAGTACCCTACAGAACCATGGGGCCAAACTAAATCAAGATATAAAAAATCTAATACATATTAACTCTAGTTGTGGTTCAACAAAACCCCAGAAACAAACTGGGCACATACGAAAGTTATTACAAGCATAGTTCATAAACCACAACCAGATGCTTTTAAGAAGAGAAAATAAAGATTTAGTTTTCACGATCCGAGTCGCTCCTGCCTTCGTGTTCTTCGCCTCGCCGTAAAGGGTTCTCGCCTCACCCCTCCTGCAAAATTCAAGCCCCGCAGCTATATAATTGACGCAGAATCGCAAACATCGCGACGTTAAGCCGCTTCAATTTAACTTCTCGTTGGACCAAACCGCGACGCTGCAACGCCACGATGCGAACGTCGCGACGCAGGCGCCGTAGGGTCTCACTTTTTCTCTCTTCTTCTACATTTCCAAAAAGCTTCTGAAAACCATAATATTCACCTGTATTGCACACAAGACCTAAAAATCAAATATCGGGCAATAATGCACTTATTAATATATAAAATAGAACTAAAAAAAAGTAAAGACGCGAGTATGACATGAGTGTTTTAGACACTCATCACCCCGCTAATAGCCAATCCTATCGCAATAGAGGACCCACTATCGTGACATGAAAACAGTTAATCTCCTCATCGCGACAGCACTCCGTCGTGCCGTAAATGAAAAAATGGGCAATAGCCCATTCTCCTTTCTTATATGCACTTCCAGCTTTCTTCCATACATTTCATCCATCACCACTGCCTCTATACCATTTGTATAGATAGTATAAAGTCCAAGAAAATATTAACACTAAATAGAACAAGTCCAAAACTAGGTTTTATTACAAAACCTATTATTTATTTCTCAAACAGGGATACTCAATCCGTAATTTACAAAACACATGAATAGGCTACATGCACCGGCCTCGCCAATTTATCTCTTAAACTTGTCTCTAGCCCTTGTGTACCTCCAAGCATCGATTTGAGTTACAAGCAGGGCAGGATCCTAATCAATATTTGCTTCCTATAATCTTCCTCCCACGCCGTAGTCAAGCTACCTAAAGATAGCGGTTCAGGGTCTAACACGGGATGGGTTTTCATCCCACGAATGATTTGCATCGTTGTTTGAAAAGAACGATTTGGTTAAAACAAGAGAGGTTGTTTACCACCGACTAACTCGGTGAATGGCTTAATGTGAAGTGTGTGAAATGGTAACTTCAAGGCTCGGGCTCAGCTTGATAACATGGGGTATTAAAATGTCCTCGGGCTGGTTTCCTCGCATTAGGGCAAATGACATAGTCAAAGCCAAACCGGATCTTTAGCTATAAAACCTAACCCTAGAACCAATTCCCCTATTTGAGTCAAAACCAAATACTAAGCATTCAAAGTCCCATTCAGTTGAGAAACCCTAGCATTTAACCTCTTTAATGGCTCGTAAATGACATCTAGAAGGGATACTGTCGTGCAGATCACCAAGAAGAATGCACCGAACCCCTAAAGTATGACAAGTATTGACCAAAAGAAAGACATTAAATATGATACAAACTTCTAAGTTGGAAAGTTGGGAACCATAAATGTTGTACCAGAACATCTTCAAAGCATGAGAGGACAACTTGCAACAACCCCAAAACCAAGCTAGCAACCCTCATATCATGTTATGAGGCTTAGCCAAGCATCCCTGGATTTGTCATCCTAAAGAGGTGTTTGGCAGTCGAGAAATGAGAGAAGAGAGAGAGAGAAGAGAGTGTAAAAGCAACTAAAATGAAAAGTTTCATGGGAACCAGATAAAATGAAAAGTTCCTCCCTTGGTTACAAAGCTGTAGGGGCTTATATAGTCAACCCCAAAGGTGTGAAAATACAAAAATGCCTAAAATATGAAATTACATAAGGGACAAAATGGTAAAATATCAAAACGGGTCGTTAATCAAAATACTTCAAAAACATAAGAACATGAGGTAGGTTATTTTCGCCAGTTGAATAATTCTACAGAGATTTAAAGAAAATTCCCGCTAGCTACGTGAAATTCTCGCTATTAGCGAAATTTCGCTAGCCTAGCTTAAATTTTCACATAGCGAAAAATTTCCTCGCTAGATTGCAATTCTAAGGCCGTGTGGCTTTCGCATCCTAGCAAATTTTCGCAATCATAGCTTAAAATTCCCTGCTTTTTATCTGCCTCCCGGTATTTTGTTACCATCACTTGCACTTTTTATTCATCATTTCCTAGCTCTTCACTCTTCACCCATCTCTTGACATTTCAATGCCTCAGCTTGGTGAAATTACCGAGGATTCTCGCATTTAGCACCAATAAGAAGCCAAGCTTGCTGACTGAAGTTCCCAAGACCTGCAAAACTATCCAAAACTATCTCGAAACAAATCAAGCTATGGTATACTATGACACTGGCGATCTATATGATTAGTATGCAGTGCAACACTTGCAAAACCGATCTTACTAGGGCTCAAATACACTTTTTTGGGCACTAATCAAGTACCCGAAAAATATTTCATGACGGTGAGCAATGCCTTAGTAGAAAAATTCCTCCCACAAGGACTACTCCCACCTAATGCACATGTAATGACATATGAACAGTCAAACCACATTCCATACAAAAAGGCAATCCAATGTGGAATATGCTTCTCACAGGTGGTACATAAATGACTCCTCATGCCCATAATCCAGGTCCCACCTACTCCTCACACTCGCAGCCAGGTGAAACACAGAGTTTCACCTATAATGATCAACCATCGATGAACTCCTCATATCATTAGTTTGACTCCATCAAATCTCAGGTAAGCTATGGGTAGCGACTTTTGGCTCCACCCAGTTTCTCAGACGCCTCTCGACACTGAATTTTCATCGCTGGATACGATATGTCTAACTGAATAAAATAGTCTTTCACCCAGAAATTCCACCCCATCTTGCTTTCACCCAAACACACGAGATTATTATTCTTATTTCCTCGTTACATAATTGTGAATTTCAATTTTGGACATTGTCCTATTTCCAAGCGATACACATTCACCAAGAATGGTGAACTTCATTACCATGTACACACACACCCAACTTGATGTGATTCCCATGCATATGAAATGTGGTCAAATACGTTGCGTCGTTATATAAAATAGAATCACATGCAAATAATTCCAAAACATAGATAATTACATTTGTTTTCATATAATTTTGCATCCATCGATAAGCCTATATTAACATGAACTTTCACACAAGATGTTATTCAATCAAGAAAACAACACACAAAAATGGTCTCAATTTAATTCATAAATAATAAAGGCACATCTCGGTCCCTTCACTTCCATGAACCATTTTTGGTTCCAATCGTCAACGAATCACTGTGACACTAAAAACACCTAACAAAACCCGAAGACATCAGTCCCAGGATCAAAACCAAACCTCGACACGGAGTCGAACTATCGAGAACCGAGTCGAAAAATTTCCAATATTCAGTCCCAAAATCTTGGGACTAAATCACAGGGCCAGTCACGGCCCCAAACAAAACCTATGCCATTAAATGACTTTTAGGGTAGAAATAATCAAAGTAGAAATTCTCTGCTCCTAGAGGTTTGTGAAAACCTTACCCGTGAGAAGCTCTCGTCACATAGATGAACTTGCTTTCTTGCTCAACAAAAACCGTGTCGATTCCATAGATCTTAGAGAGAAAGTGAAAGCCCCCTTTTCTTTTCTCTCTCTACTCGTTTCCTCCTCTTCCATTTCCCTTTTCTTTCTCTTTTGGATTTTCTCCTTCTCATCCACATCAACCGAACTGATCCATAAGTGGAAACTTTACCACTTTTCCCCCCTTGCCACTTGTCACTCTCAGATTTCTCCTTAATTTACTTTATTTATCTTTCCCATATTTCCTCCCCTTGACACTTGGCTCCATGTGAGCCATTCATACAAGTGCTCCACATGGCTCATGCCATGTGTCACTCCCTTAGGGTGCCTTGTGGCATCCACATGATCATGTCATGCCCATGGCTTGGGCAAATTGCCTCAGCGTGAATTTTTATTGTCTCGAATTTGATGAAATTTGTGAGGTAACTAGATTTGCGAGAAGAATTTAAAGGTACTGTTAAAGTCCGTTTCGTCATCGAGATTTAAAAATTTCGATTTTGACAAAATTACCATTTACAAATTTTGAAAAATTGAATTTGTCTAGGGTTTCTGAGGATCTTCACACCCAAAATCGCAGCTTCACCCATATCTTTCATGTCAGCTGTGATTAGAAATCTCTTATTTACTATATGCCACACTCGAGGCTAGTGCAAAATCAACATATCATCTACATACAAATGTAATGATTACACTTTTTGTACACTTTCTATATACACATTTATCCTTCAATAGATAAAACCCGTTTTCCAACAAAGCATTATCAAATTTCTCATACCACTATTTAGGTGCTTGTTTTTAAACCATATGAGTCTTATTCAATTCTGAGCTTTATTTTCTTGTCTAAGTGTAATACAACCTTGAGGTTGTAACATGTAAATTTCTTCCTCTAAATCTCCATTTAAAAAGCTGTTTTAACATTCATTTGATGGATAAAAAGTTTATGAATAGAAGTCAAAGCAATCAAAATACGAATGAAAGAAATCACAATGCAAAGCAAATGTATCAAAATAATCAATATTTTGTTTTTGTGAAAAACGATGGCTACTAACCTGGCTTTATATTTTTTAATAGAACCATTTGGAAAATATTTTCTTTTGAAAATCCACTTATATAATAATGAGTTTTGCTCCTGAAGGTAAATCAACTAACTTCCATGTTTGATTCTTTAAAATAGAGTCAAGCTCAATTTTTATGGCTTTTTCAAAGTATCACGTCGAGAGGAAGAAATCGCCTCAAAAAATAAGATGATGGTTCATTTTCAGTAAGTATTAAATTCATCTCAAAGAGACCTCTTTTCTTGTCTCTTACTCATTCTCAACTCATCATGAGAGCTATCCATATCATCCATAGTGCGAGCATGATCATCATATGAGTTTCTATATCATCCACGATTGTGGGTGTATGAAATTTTTTAGAAAGTGGAAAAATATGTTAAAAAAATTCGGCATTTTTTTTTCTCAATAATAGTGTTGTATTCTAGAACATCACTTTTCAAAACAAGAAATCTATAGGCCGCACTATTACTAGCATACCCAATAAACATGTAATCAGAAGTCTTTGATCGTATTTTCCTCTTTTTAGGATCAGGTAACATAATCTTGACAAGACACCCCCACACTTTCAAATATTTAAGGTTAGGTGCATGACCTTTCCATAACTCATAGGGTGTCTTACCAGTTTTCTTGTATGAAATCCTATTTTGTAGATGACATGCGAGTGATATGGCTTGCGCTTTACAAATTATTAAATCTTTGGGTCACTAACAAGTAGAGAATTCATCATCTCCTTAAGAGTCCTATTCTTTCTTTCAGCAACTCCATTTGACTAAGGTAAATAATGAGGAGTCACTTCATAAATTATTCCTTCATTTCAACAATCATTAAGGATAACGATTTCTCTCTATCATATCTAATCATTTCTGTAAGATTGTTCTCGCCGACACATATTTAAAACTATATCAAATCTTCCATCTAATTCTAATGCCTCTGGTGAACCTAGAATAATCATCAATGAAGGTCACATAAAATTTCTTATCTCCTCTGATCATAGTTTGTTTCAAATCTAGATTGGAATGAATAAGTTCTAACAGTTTTTGTTTCTCAGTCAGCGAGCCGATGTCTTTATTTAGCTTAAGTGACAAATATTGACATTTACTTAAGCTTTGAATAATCAATATTGTTGATAAGGCCTAGAGTTTTCATTTTCTTAATGTATCCACTACTAACATATCCTAATATATCATGCCATACATCATAGGTAACAGTAGAAGAAAGAAGAATTTCCATTTATAACTACCGAGATATTGAGCACAAAGAGCCCCTGATTACAAAACCCTTTTCACACAAAGATATTATTTTCTGTCATTACAATCCTGTCATATTCAAATGACACTTTAACACCCACCTTTCCCAATGGAGCAACTAAAACTAAGTTTGCTCTAATATTGGGAACATGCAACATATCATTCAAAGCCAGAGTCTTTCCTGAAGTGAGCTTCAGCATGATTGTGCCTTTTCCTAAAACTTGAGCAGTGTGAGAGTCACTAAGGTAGGCAACCTTTTCGTCAGCCCCTACTAGAGTATAGGAGGTAAAAGCATATTTGTTTACGAATATGCCTTATTACACTAGAGTCTACCACTTCGATTCTTGGAATTGAAGAAAGTGCCATATTATCTTGTGATACAATAGCAGCTATTATGTCATCTCCTTCGACCAAGTTGGCTTTAGGAGGATTTCCATTTTTCCAATTTTTACAAGTGCCTTTCTTTTTTAAAGTATGGGGGTTAGAAATTTTGGGTTTGTTATTAGAGTTTTGAGCTTTATGTTTGTACCTTTTTGGGTCGGTTTGGACCAAGTTTGCCTTGGTGGTCATATGTTTTGCTTTAGTTGCCTTTTGTTCTTCGCGATTTGTATCTTCTATGATGATGTGAGTGATTAGATCTGCTAGGGACAACTGCTTCTGTTTGTGTTTTAATTGTTGTTTGTAGTCACTCACGAGTCAGGTAGTTTTTCTATCAACACTCCTACTACAAATTGTTCTAGTAGTTCTATTTTTTCAGCCCTTATTTCCTCTAGCAACTTGTGGTATTGCTGTCCACCATCTCTTATTGTAGTAGTTTTATGCCCTTGTTGTGCACCATCTCCCATTTGTAGTAGTTTCGTACAACAAATTTTTGTTTGCCCACATCCTCAATAGTGTATTTTCTGAGCATTGATTCCCATATACCCTTTGCCTCCTTGTAGGCAAAGTAGACATCAAATAATTCGTTAAACAATGTAGTTAGGATGTGGTATGTCGACAAACCTTGTTGTCTACGCTTCAATGTTGGGAAGCATGTTTTCAGTGGACAGCAACCATGCTACTCCATGCATATCAAAAGTGGAATATGGCGTTTCTACTAGCATTTTGAAATTCTGGCTAGAGAAGACCATAATTACGGAGATGTACGGGAGGGGCTTGGCGTGGCAAGCTTACAGGAATTGTGGTTTGATGCGATGCGAGTGGTTGGAGACTGCATTAGAGAGATGTTGTAGCGGAAGGAGCTGGCAGAGTGGGAGGAATTGTTGTAGTTTAGTGGCAACAAGGAGTAGGGACTATAGCATTTGTTTTTCATGGTAAAATTCCTAAGAATGTTGTAAAACCCAGTGGCAGAAGGATGGAACTAATGAAAATAACAACAGCAAATGGGAGAAGGTATAGGAACCTGTAAACTAATGGTGTACTTGTAAAACGGAGGGCAATTTGTAGAAAAAAAAATGTAACTGAGGCATGTATAAAACACTGTTCTTAGGAATTTTATTCCCCAGGATACAACAGTTCTTCAGAGCAAAAGATGAGCTCTAGAGTAAGAACAACAAAGATGAATAGTTATTCAAAGTTTCAGGTGGAGATGAAAAAAGTGTTTTGATGCTTGAACCCACATTTGAATTTATAGACAACCTTATGGTCATTGGCCGTGAAATAAGATTTAATTAAAAACTTTATAAATTAAGTAAAATTAATTGACCAGAATTTGAATTCAAATCAAGCTAGTTTTGAATTTACTACGATTTTATGACTTGAAATGTTTTTGTTTAAAATACTAAAAAATCAAGGCTTTTATTTAGTCAAACAAAACAAAATTGATTTGGAGCAAAAAATGAATGTGTCTTGGGCTTATTCATGCACAGGGGAAGCCCATAATTGGGTTTTAGTATATAAATCCAATAAAGACTTTTGTCTTTTTTCCATATGGGACAACACCCTTTTTGAAAAATTATTGTTTACTAACAAGTCATAGTTATGGGCTTGGCAGTTCAATTTTTTTTTTGCCTATTCCTTTTTGTTGCTTAATTGGTGTGTGCTTTTAATTATTTCTTCTGTATTTAAGCAAATGAAATCTAAATTACCCAAGTCAAATTATATTTTCTTTCTTGCTTTGTAGTCAATTCCTTTTTTTTTTTCTTTTTTAAGATACAAATATGGCATGCATGGTTTAGAGATGTCAAGTAGATTAGAATTTATGAGCTCCTTTTCCTTAAGGAGGACTTGTAATGAAATCAATGCACAAAGAGTCCATTTCATCTTAGAATAGACCAATCACAATTACTACCAAAATTAGAAAATACATGCATCTAAATTTATTTTGAATTATTATTTTTTTAATTTGAATTTATCATTTTTCACTAATTAAGCATGCTCTAAATCAAGTGAAGACTTGATATAACAAAATGGGTTTATTAAGAATCCAATCGTTTTTTTTTAATTATCTTAAAACTAAATATTTATTTGATTAATCTAAAAATTGATGGACAAAATTGGGTTTATTCTTTATTTTATTTATAACTAAAAAGCATGTTGTGAGAAGTAATGAAAAAGTAGAAAGAGTTTAGATAATAAATTCTTGTCTTTTATCCTATTTCTTCAAGATTTAGAGATCCTCCCTTTTATAGGCTTACAATCTTGAATATGAAAAAAAGACAAAGAGGTATAGGAAGGAGTCACAAGCCTTAATGGTAAGGGTTGTACTTAGGCGGGAATAATATAGGTGGTCATCCACCATTATTACCATTATTATTCTCCCCCTTGAATGCCCACCATGCAGAATAATGTATTTTATTAAAACCTTGCTAAAAAAATACCACGAGGGGAAAAATGTAGCAAAAGAAAATGAGTACAACATTTTGTAAATCTTAGAGTAATGTTGGACGCACTAAAGAAACCGCCTTGTTAAAACCTTGCAAGTAAAACCCAGTGAGAAAAACCTGGACGAAGGAAAAAGAGTACAACGTGCATATGTCGGAATGGCAGCGGACTTGAAGATAGCTTCTCCCACGTGGTATCAACAGTGATCACAAACTTCGACTCATCCCGATATCATATATGTCAATTTCTTGAATGTTGATGATGGCAAAGATTTGGTAAATAAATTTACCTTGCTTATTATCACTCGACCTTAACCATACACATTCACGACTTGCTTCATGAGTGCAATTATCTCAAGTGATTAGAGAGATTTGCAGTCAAAATGCACTTGGTGTCGCCAAAGTACAATATTGCCACATGTAGACCATACCTTGTTTTGTGGCGGGCCTTGTGAGTGAAAGGTATCCGAATACACATAACTCCTTTTTAGAGAGTTGATTCATTTGAATAAAATAAACCGTAATATGTAGTCCTGTGAAGGTAACGTAAGATATGTTTCACGCCATTCCAGTGTCTTCGAGTTGGTGCAGAGCTGAATCTTGCCAACAAATTAACTGAAAATGCAATATCTGGCCTTGTACACTGTGCTAAGTATAACAAGCACCAATTACAATGAACATGGTACTTCAGGACCAAGTAGTGCTTCATTTTCTTCTTTTGGACGAAAATGATCTTTCTTAGCATCAAGGGATCTAACAATCATTGGAGAACTCAATGGATATGCTTTGTCCATGTTAAATTGCTTCAATACCTTTTCGAAATATGTTGACTGATGTATGAGAATTCCATTAGACTTATGCTCGATTTGCAGACCGAGACAATATTTAGTTTTTCCCAAGTCTTTCATCTCAAACTCATCCTTCAAATATGAAGCTTCTTTGTGAGCTCTTCAGGAGTCCCAAATAAATTTATATCATCAACATAAACTACAAGGATAGCAAATCCTAATTATGATTTCTTTATAAAAACACAAGGGCATATAAGATTGTTAATATACATTCTTGATCAAATACTCACTAAAAGCGATTATACCCACGTTCTTCAGTTGTTTTAAGCCATATAATGATCGTCTCAACTTAATTGAGTGCATATATCGTAGTTGTGATGTGTTTACTTGAGGCAGCGAAACATCGCCCGAGGGACTTTTCGTATAAATCATTTTCTATCATACCACAAAACAAATATCACGATAATTACGTCCATGAGGCGCGTAATCTGAATCCTTCTAAGACCGATAGACTAATTAAATATCAAAACGTAATAATATCCATCACAGGTGAATACGTTTCGTCATAATTAATCCCAAGTCTTTGTGAAAAACTTTGTGCCACAAGACGTGCTTTGTATCTAGCAATTTCATTTTATCATTCACGTTTCCTTACGAACACCCGTTTGTAACATACGGGTTTTACATCGTGGGTATTTGGGACTACGAACCCAATACTGCGTTTTGCTAGAGAGTCCAATTCTACTTGGTTCAGCTGCTTTCCATACCTGACCAATCGCATGTTTACTACGACATTCATCGATAGCGTGGTTCATGATCATCATCTTCTTTTAAAATTTACGTGGCCTCTCTGAGAAAAATACCTCATTAATAACCACTTTTGTATGGTCCCACAATTCCTGTGGATGCATAATTTATGAAATTTCATCATTTACATTGCTGTGCACATCTTCATGATTTTGTATCTCTTCAGGGACTATTGCCTCTTCAAGGGCATGTGTCACTTCAATGAAACTTTCCTCTTCGGGGGTTATGATTTTAGAAATTATGGGAGTAGCCTCTTTAGGAGTGCTATTTTCTTCAAGACTGGGGTTTTGTTACCCTTATTTTCTTCTTCTAGAGATTAAATCTTTTGAACCAAGGGTCGACCCTTCAAGCATATCCTTAGATGATTCATTAGCTGCCATAATAGCGTTTTCGATTGGCATATTGATCCTTGTTGGTGTGTTTTTTGGCCGTTATATAGGACTTGGTTACTTTAATTTGTATCTATAAATGCATCGAACAGTGGTTGACGTCTTCTAAGATGAGTGATTCTCTGTACTTCCTTGTCATTGAGTAATGCGGTCGAAGATGAGACATGGATGATGCATTCAATAATTTCACGTCGTTCCTCTTTTGTAACTTATCTCCCCACAACGACGAAATTGACCTCATCAAAATGGCGATCCCATAAATCTTGCTCTGAAAATGTCTCATGTCAAAGGTTAAAGATACTTGATGATTAATGGTGAATCAAAACCAATGTATATTCCTTATCGACATTGAGGACCCATTTTTGTGCATTGTGGAGGTACAATTGGAACTTGTAGAGTGCATCCAAACACTCGTAAATGGGAAATATTTGGAATTTGACCAAGTACTAATTGAAATGGTGATTGTTAGTGATTAGCAGTAGGTCGAATGCGAACCAATGCTATAACATGTAGAATGGCATGTCCCTAAGCATAAATAGGTAACTTTGTCCTCCTAAGTAAAGGTCGAGCAATCAGTTGGAGTCGTTTGATAAAGGCTTCTGCTAAGCCATTCTCTGAGAGCCCTTCGGATTAAGCGACGGAAATTAGTAGGAAATAATCTAGCTAATTTTTGAATTAGCAGCGGAATAGCAAGAGATTTTTATTCTAAATGACAATTTTGCAGCTGGATTTGTGGATTAGGGGCAATTTGCGGCAAGCGAGTCACGCTAATATTGTCGTTGATTTTTTGGAAGTAAGATTGGCGGCAAATTTGCAACAACTTTAGGAGCCAGTTTTTCTTAGCTAATTAGCTAGAGAACAAACCAAATCGTAAATCATGATAAATATTTTTACAATTTTTATATGTATAGCTAGGGGATTTTTCCTAGCTAAAATAACCAGGAAAAAATCGGTAGCTAATAATTGCCCTTAAATTGTTTCACAAAATGTATGCATTTAGCTGAGTTTTCACAACTATTTAGCTAAGGATAGCGTCCATCGTTAAGTTTATCATTATTTTTTGTTTTGATTTGTCATGTTTAGTGGGATTAGTCCTAGTTAAAATAGTAGAAACCAATCTGCTGATGGTGCTTAAATTTTATTTTCAAAATATATGCATTTGTGAGATTTTCCTAGCTATTTAACAGAGATTGTTCCATCGTGTTAAAGTTTCTACCGGGTATTTTTGTTTTGTTTTATATATTTAGCTAGGGATTGGTCCCTAGCTAAAATAGCTAGAGACCAAATCCGTCGCTATTGGTGCCCTTAAATTGCTATTATGCATGCATTTAGCTAGGGATTTTTCCCTAGCTATTTAGCTAGGGATTATGTCCGTCGTTAAGTCTATACCGAATTATTTTTGTTTTGTTTTATATATTTGCTTTAGGGATTGATCCTGGCTAAAACTAGGGACGTCCCGTGTATTTGTTTTTTTTATATTTAGCTAGGGATTAAGTCTTTGGCTAAAATAACAAAGGGAGAAAATATATTAGCTATTGGTGCCTTTAAATTTAATATTTCACAAAATGTATGCATTTAGCTAGGGATTTGTCCTTAGCTAAATAGCGAGAGATTTTAGTGAGTGTGACACTTCGTATTATACTTCAAATCAGTTTTTCATTTTGAGGTTTATTTTATAAGTAATTTCATGAATTTTGTGGTGAACTCGATTTGGTGTTTGGTTTGGATCACGAGGTGCATTGGAGCAAAATATTTGGTTGAAGGCAGTTTTGGAAGCAATGGGAATAGCGAAAAGTGAATCGCGTGTGACGTCCGTCGCGACGTTGGTCAACTGTGCGAAGTCAACATTGGCGTGGTAGCGCCTGGCGTCGCGGCGTCTCAGCGATCGCTGACGTCTCAGCGTGTGACGTTGCAGCGTCCGCGACGTCGACTCCTCATCATTTAAAAAAGTCTGAAGGGCTCGGAGAAATCGGGGCATCGGGAGCGTCTGAGCAGGCGCCGAAATTCGAAGCAGTGACACGAGACTTGAGAAAAGTGCTTCGGGATTTATCTTGTTTCGTTTTTGGATTTAAGGAATGATGTTTTTAACTTCCGCTTATTTCATTCTATCATTGGTATGTTCTAGAGGAAGCCATATCTGGGGTTTGTTGAACCCATCATGTGTTGATGGACAAAATTAATTACTTTATATTGTTCGAGTAATTTATATTTGTTTTCTTCATACGCTCTACGTCATGATTTAATTATATGGTGATGTGGCCAACATTGGCATAATCACCTTTGGAGATCGGTCGAGATGAGGTTATCAGGGGGATGCGGGTAGAGTAACTTTCGGTTGAATCGGTAAATAGAATATTAGATCTGAGTGGCATCACAGAGGTTAGAACATTTAAGCATTCGAATATCGGGTTGAATAGAGATATACTCAAATCTATTCAGAGATAGGCGGATATACCTCGAGAGAGGATATCTAAGTAAGTGAATCACCTCATGATCGACAAATGATAAATATATTGAATAATAACATCCTTGAAAATAATCCATTGAGCGTGACGGGAGGCGTAACACGTCTTGATACCGATGAATTCATTAGAATCTAAACTTGATCAAACTTTCATATTTACTTTCTTTCTAAAATCATCTCTTCGGATATTTATCTAAAAAGCGAACCTTTGTAGTCAATACTTTTTGTCCACGTGGATCGATATCCGTCGTGAGTACTGTATATTGCAGGGCGGCGTGCGCTTGTGCACATGGCGTCACATTCCCACCGCGTTTTTCGGCTGTCGAGTTTTTGAGGCGCCGTTGCTGGGGGCGAGTTTAGATTGATATAGAGAATTAAGCAATTAGATATTGATACGGAATTTTCTTTACTTTGGTTATTTTTTTACAAGTCTTTGGTAATTTGGTTTTGTTGGTTAGGTGTGTTATTAGGCGTAGTTTTTCGGTAAGTACATCGACATCGAGATCAAGCTAACCAACACTGTTTGATCTGAGCAGGAAAGACACGGATTAGCAGTAGAAGAGCAGAGAACGAGCGATTAGAAATCCAGCTAATCTGGAAAACACAAAAGAACAAAATCTTGGCATTGAGCAATTTGAACCACGAGAGGCGAAAATGGGAATCACGGAAGAATCAAGCACACACGGGAGCCCAGTTTATACGGCTAGATGATCCTTTCATGCTACTAGATGAGTTAGTTTACCGCAAGCATTGTGGACAGCTATCGGGCGACCACCTATTCAAGCAAACAATTTGAATTTGAAGTCGATCACGATGAGATGCTTTAGAATATTTTTGTTCCATGGTACACCCACGTAGAAAGGAGCAGAACATCACGTTTGACCCGACTTCCTTGAAGTGCGATACGATTAAGTACAGCGGAGTTCTGCGAGAGGCGCTCGGGTTGGGCTTTCCACTCTCACTGGGTGATCGAGCCAAACATTGGCCTAACAAATCGACCACGATTCCATTACCTCGGTGGAATGACTTGGTCGCAAATTCTGACAGTTCTTCCAGCCTTCGAAAATTGCACAACATGCGAGATCCAATACTTTAGACGGCTAAAGGGGAGAACGGCGAGAGGCATGGCGATTTCATGAATTATTGCGGAAGTGCCCTGCCGTGACAGATGGATGCAAATTGCACACACATACATAATGGTGAGAAATGCGGCCGACGATGATTGATGCTTGGTGGAGGAGCAACGATGAAGAAAACCATGGGCAAGCTTATGAAATTTTAGAAGATCTTTGCGACCAACTAATCGGTGGCCTAGAGAGAAGGCTACACTGGTAAGCGCGGTGGTGCTTGAGATAATGAGGTCACCGACAATGGTGAATCATGTGACACGGTGACGCTTGATTAAATAGGCGACGAGGAACCCGCGAGCGCCATCGGACCAACCCATGGGAGTTATGTGAATTACGGCGGGGGACACACACAACAACACGAAATGTTAGTCGAAACCCTACGATAGAGCAAGCCCGATGCGTGTCGAGGTTTAATCGGAATCGAGAAAATCACGGCCCGGCCCGGGGCCGTATGGGGAAGCGATTATCATAATCGGAATCGGGAGCGAGGGTTGGCGTAATAATCAGAACCAGAATAGTCAGAACAATCAAGGATATGGGTGGCGGAATAATCAGAACAATACGTTATCGAACCGAACTAGTGAACCACCCTCTGAGAAAAAATTGGATTTAGAACAAGCTCTTGCACAGATGTTAACTTCCCACTCTGCCTTCATGAATGAGACTAAAGCAAACATCACGACAAGCAACCTGACGAACAATCAAGCGGCACGGTGAAGTTTAGAAGGCACAAATGGGCCAAATGGCAAACTTCTTGTGAAAGACAACGGGTTCCTTACCAAGCAATTCGAAGCAAGCGAAGAGATGGGAATGAGCATGTTAAAGCGATCA
Source organism: Tetrastigma voinierianum (assembly GCA_016808115.1). Classification (NCBI taxonomy): domain Eukaryota; kingdom Viridiplantae; phylum Streptophyta; class Magnoliopsida; order Vitales; family Vitaceae; genus Tetrastigma; species Tetrastigma voinierianum. Next base: position 37,533 of record JAEQBH010007719.1, on the reverse strand, counting down.
TCTTGAGAAATTAGAAGAGTGGAAATACAATTACAGCGATCGTAGAAGCGGTTAGAAAGCGAGAAGGTCATTTGCTTGAGCGAAAGGCGATGCGAGACAAAGAGAGCGACCTCGGGAGCTTACGGTCATCGAGAACCACACATTGACAGGCGGCCTTGTAAGTTCCTTACCCCAGCGTCTCGAGAAGCATAATGAATAGCGATTCACTAAATTCATGAAGTGTTCAAAAGTTACACATCGATATCCGTTTGCGATGCCACGAGCAGATGCCGATTATGTATAAAATTTATGAAGACATTTTTGTCCCGAAGAAAGGTCGGCGATTTTGAAGCGGTGAACGGCGGGAATGCGGTGCCATGCCCGGAGGAAATTTCTTATGGCTTCGAGACCGAGCGGTTTCACTATCCCTTGCATCATTGGGAACACTATCTTTGAGAGAGCACTATGTGATTTGGGTGCGAGCATTAATCTTATTGTCCATTTTCAGCGTTTGGGATTGAGTGAAGCGCCATTCTGTTGCCGACGCGGATGAGATGCTTTTTGAAGCATCGAGGGGATCGTAGAAGATGTCTTGGTAAAGGTCGACAAATTTATCTTCGCAGCAGATTTTATTATTTTGGATATGGAGGAAGATAAAGAAATACCGATAATCTTAGGTAGACCGTTTCACTTGTTAGCGAGCAATGATTGATGTTTGAGGCTTGAAATTGAAGGTACGAGAAGATGAAGTAAGGATTCAATGTGTTTATTGATGAACACCAATGAAAGTGATACTTAGCTTCATGGCTGAAATAGTAGAACTATAGTGTCTAGCGAAGTGGTCTCATGACCCGCTGGGACATAACCTCAGTGGAGATGATACGAGAACACGGCGGCGAAAAATTATGTTAAATGGATGGACTCTTTTCGGACACAATAGACGGAAATACTTAGTCTACGGGCGAAGGAGTTAAAGCGCCCGGTCCCATCGATTGACAGCGAGATGGAACAAAAACCTCTACCTAGCCATTTGAAATATCATACCTTGGGGTAGAATCTGGCTGCGAAGTTATCTCGGCATCTTTAGTGCCTTTAGAGAGGAAGAGAAGTTGATGAGGTCCTTGAGATCACAAACATGCACTCGGATGGTCTCCTGGGCGATCCTAAAAGGTTAGATCCTTCTATGTGCATGCATCGTATTTTATTAGAAGATGGACATAAACCTTAGTGGAAAGCGCGAGAAGGAGGTTAAATCCAGAAACGATGAGAGGTAGTTCGGAAAGAGGTTCTAAATGGCTGAATGCGGGGTGATTTACCCCATTTCAGATAGTGCATGGGTAAGCCCGGTTCGGAGCGTAGTCTTAGAAGAAGGAGGAACAGCGTCATCGGGGTGAGAGCAACATTCTCTTTGCCGTCTAGAGCGATTCTGGGGTGGAGGATTTGTATTGGTGCTCCAGCTGAACAAGGCCACTTGAAGATCATTTCCATTCTTAGTTTCATCGGATGCTCGATCGATTAGCCGGTTATGAATACTATTGCTTTTTGGATGGATATTCCGGTTACAATCAAATTGCCATAGCTCACGAGATCAGGAAGACAACATTCACTTGTCCTTTGGGTATGCAATGCACCAGTACTTTTCAGCGATGTATGATAAGCGATATTCTCGGACATAGTGGAAAAGACAATTGAATCTTTATGGGCGATTTTTTGACAATAGGAAATTCATTTGACAATTGTTTGAGAACGAGAGTATCTTGGCAGATGTGAAGAGACAAACTTAGTATGATTGGGAAAGTGCCATTTTTGCAGTACGAAAATTGTGTCCTTAGACATGGTTTGGCGGATAGAGGTAGATAGGCGGGTGACAATTGAAGATTTGCCTCCACCACCGTCGCGGTAAAAGGGTGAGGTTTATAGGCCACATTTGATTCTATGGCGGTTCATCGGATTTTCCGCAGTTGCAAAACCGTTGTCTAACCTCCTAGTCGGATCCCATTTGAGTTGATTATGATGTTTGCATGCATTCTCGGTGTTGAAGGGTAAGTTGGTTTCGACTCCTATTGTTGTGGCACAGTTGGTCTTTCCATTTTGAACTCATGTGGCCTTGACCGCGATTGGAAGTAGTTCAGGGAAAGCAGGAAAATCTTTCAGGTAATCTATTATGCTAGTAGAGACGAATGATGCTTTCGGCCCCGGATTGTACCACTACGAGGAGAAAGAGCGTGGCCATTGTGTTTGCTTCCGACAAGTGGGCCATATTTGATTGCACAGCAAGGTCGGTGGTGCTGCTTGATCGATACGCCATTAGAGGTACTTGATGACCAAGAAAGATGCAAAACCTTTGATTGGTCGGTGGGTCCTTTGTTCTTGAAATTGATGGCAAAGTAAAGCAAGAAAGACACGAAAACTGAGTAAGCGGAACCGCTCACTCACGCGATTAGAAGGGCGGAGATGATCATTCGGTGAATGCGGTACACGAAAACTCTTAGCTGGCGAGAAAGAGGCGTTCCATGGTTATGATTATGTGAATTATTTGGTGGCTAAAGTAGTCCCTCCGGAATTTAACTATCAGCAGAAAAAGAGTTTTTCTCACACTTGAAACGCTACTATTGGGAGGAGCAATTCTTCTGATTCTTGTCTTGTCGGGTGATAAGGAGATGTGTGCCCGAAGATGAAATGCGCGACATTGCAGCTTCATTGTACATACCGTGTGGTGGGCACTTTGGTGACGAGAAGCGGCAACCAAGTACTCCGATCGGGCTTTCGCGCTGCCTTATTTAAAGATGCTCATCAATTCGTTTCCACTTGTGACAAATGTCCAGCAGAATGAGAAAGATGAGCTTTTATTGCATCCCATATTGGAGGTAGAGATTGTTTGATTTATGGGGATAGATTTCATGGGACCATTTCACATCATATAACTAACTTATACATCTTAAAGCGATAGACTATGTCTGAAGTGGGTGGAGAGCGATCCCACTGCACTTCACGAATGATGCCAAGGTTGTGGCTCAATTTTCTGCTGTGGCTATATTCTCACGTTTTGGAACCCCTTGAGCATTATTATGAGATAATGGTACCCATTTACGCAATAAGGTAATTGATAAGGTTTTGCGAATATGGGAGTGCGTCATCGTACATCTCTTGCATACCACCCATAGTCTAACGGACAAGCAGACGTATCAAATCGAGAAATCAAGTACATTCTCGAGAAGGCGTTGCAGGCTCGGGAAGGATTGAAATTCTAAAGATGGGCGATGCACTGCGGGCGCCGTACAACATTTAAAACTCCTTTGGGTATGTCACCGTTGAAATTGTTTTATGGTAAAGCGTGTCATCTTCGGTAGAATTAGAGCATCGAGCTTTATTGAGTTTTCGGCTTGATTAAACATGGATAATACATTGGCGAAAGCGGCGCTCCAACTTCCCGGTGAACTAGCGGGCCAGAGCGGCGTGTAAACGCCCGCATTTATAAGGAAAAGACTAAAGCACGGCATGACAAACACATCACGAGAGTTCCGCAGTAGGACGACAAGTTCTTCTATTCCGTTCCGCCTAAAGCTTTTTCGAGAAATTGAAGTCTCGATGGTGGGCCTTTCCGCGATGACCAAGGTCTTTTCTGATGAAGCGAAATTTTATCCACGAAAGGCATTCTGATCACCACCAGCGATTGAAGCGTATTAGGTAAGCGGATTTCTTGCAGTTAAACAAATCATCCCTTTGGCTGATGCGGGCGAGGTGAAGTAAGCGATCATTTTGAGTTTGGGTTCCCGGCACGACCCAGAGATTCGAGGTCGTTGATAGCGACATTAAACCTCCAGCACTTCTTGGGAGGCAACCCAGAAGTTTCCTTACACTTTTCTTTTAGGTGTGATTTCTATTAGTGTTTTGGTGATTGTTTTTAATCAACGTAGTTTCTTTGGTATTAGTAGTAATTGCCGGGTTATATGGACTGTTTATTTTTCGAGGGACCCGAGCGCGTGAGTGCTGGGGAGGATCAAGTCTTGCGACATTACAAGTCAGTATCACATTTTACAAGTGAGGAGGTTCGATCGCGGGCGGTACTTCATGTGTAAAAATTTTGGGAACGCTTCTCACGTAGCGTCGCGGCGTTGAGTGCGTAGCTACGTTCAGCGTCAGCGACGTTTAAGCGTCAGCGGCGTCCATTTTACCCTCTGCGTAGCGTCAGCGGCGTCGATTTGGTAATCTACGTGTCATGGCGACGTCATTTTTATACTCTGGAGCGTCGGCGTGAGTAATCAACGTCGCGGCGTTGGTTTCAACCCTCTCTGCGCGTCGCGGCGTTGCGCCGCGTCAGCGACGTTACTTTACGTTTAAAGCCAAGAACGATTCAAACGCTTCACCTCGCACACACCACTACCCGAAACCCTGGCCCTCTTCTTTGTCCTCACCGGCCTAGGAGCTCCCACGTCCTGTAGACGGAGGCTCTACATTGCCTCAGGCCGCTCTGTGCACCCGGAGTTCCCTACGGGTTTGGTCGCGGTGGCATTCTCACCACAACATGCTAGTTCTAGCTCTAGTATCGTCTTCTAGGGTACCCTGCATTGCAGTTGATACCAAAGGATCTTTGCAGGTTCCACGTTTAGGAGTATTGTTAGGTTTATTTTCGGTCTTGAGTCATAGTTAGGTTTTTTTTAGCACACTTAGTAGTTTTGGTTTGTTTTAGTGCACACTAGGTGTTTGTTTTGTTTTGGTCCAAGTCAGTAGGTGTCCACTTTGGTGTCACTACTGCTTCTAGGTCCATATGGTAAAAGCGAAAATTGCACCTGGCGGTCGGTCGGCGAGGACCAGGCTCGGCTACGATGTCGCGCGGTTTGTGGTGCGAGTGTCGCCGATCGGTTTGGCACCATTTGCAAAATCGATCGTTCATCGGAGAGAAGGGTTTCACCACCCAGTGACTTTCGCCAAGACCATTGCGGCTAAGGGATGCGTGCGCGTGCGACCACACCTCGTCCACCGTGATGAGTGTGGTGCGAGAGTTCTATGCCAATCTCGCCTCCCATGTCTTGAAGAAAGTCAGGGTGCGGGGCGTATTGGTCGACTTCGGTGCGGGTCGATCAATGAGTGTACGATCTAGACATATCATGGGAGCCAGTTGATCGGCTCCACGAGCCTCCCCCGACTACCAGGATTATCGTGTGACCCGATGGTGAAGGTGAGTGGAAAATCAATAGTGCGGGTGGGCAGATCCACTTCAAGGCAAGCATTTTGTGCTTCATTCCCAAATTACAGCACCACTTCATCACGTCGCGTCTCATTAGGCGACGGCGTGTGTGAAGTGGCCCGCAGCGTGCCTACTTTCAATATGCCATCGCTACGGGATATACCTTTCGATGTTGGGCAAGTTATCGAGGATGCCATCCTCCATAACCGTGGCCCAAGATGAACTTGGGGCACCCCTTCCTTATCTTTGGCTTGTGCAAACAGCGAGTGCCCGGCGGCGATAATGAGGCACAGCTCCGCCATAAAGGCCCGTTTCGATTGACGGGACACACACAGTGTCCGCTGACTGAGTCTATGATTCGGTCATGAGCCCACCGGGCGGAGGATGGCTTTGCATGACTATCGAGGCTCGTTATGGCTTTGCAGGGCGTCCCGGGGAGACATTAGCGATCCTCATCCACCCACCTCCACCGCCCACCCTACGGCCTCGGGAGCGGCCACATCGATCCCTCGCCCCCGATCCACGAGGCCCTGGTGCTCTCACTTGAACGCCGATGCGATACGGGATGAGAACCGGGAGCACCGCGTCCTCGTCACCACGGGATATGGAGGCCCTGCACATTGCTGATATGCGCAGCATCTGGCCAATCGGACCATCATTCTTCAGCTGACGAGTCGCTGCGAGCCGCGGTCGCCCGACTTCTTGCCTTCCACACCTTACCGCCGCCACGCTGATGATCACGAGGAGTCCCTTTGCCTCTACTTTTGTTTCTTGCCGATTGGGGACAGCTGGATATTTTGTTGGGAGTCCGTGTGGGTGATCGTGTTTTGTTTTGTTTTGTTTAGTTATGTTTTGTTTTTAGTATTTGTGTAGTGTTTTTGTTTCGTTCAGCATATTAGTTGTATGTCTGCGTAGTTTCAGTTTACTTTTTCCATTGATTTTGATGAGTCATGTGTTAGTTTGGTTGCATGTGTTAGGTCATTCGTATATGTAATGGTGCGTGTATGTGCCATGATGAAGTCGAGGATCATTTTTTTGGGTGGGTCGCTTTTGACATAGATGATTGGATGCATACAGCGTTGGTGCTTCGGTAATTAGGTTGAATAAGTGGAAAGGTTTAGTGAACCAATCTGGGTGATAAAAACTGTTCTGATGATCTATCATTCACACACTGCAACCTTCAAGGTATGCATAGGTGTCGAGACTAACTACGGCAGTTAGAGCAAACCTTGGGAGAGATTCTAACCATCCCAAGTGATGGGACACCCGTCGAGTTGCCATTGTGCCCCCAACGAAAAAAAAAAAAAAAATATATATATATATATATATATATATATATATATATACCTATATAAAAATAAAAAAATAAAATAAAATAAAATAAAATATATGAAAAGAAGAAAAAAAAAGTCAAAGGGTGGTGAGTGGAATAAGTGGATCACTTGATCGAATCCGGTACGGAGTCCGAGGGGGCCTTTACGAGAGCCTAATGCCTAAGCGTGGTGAGTCGTGGTGACTTCCTTGCCCTTCATGGAGACGAGAAAGATGGTTTCCTGACACAGGGCCTTTGAGTTTGGTTGGTGTTAGGTGGATTTGAAGGGAACTCTTGTCTAGTGCCCTTAACAGCCCAATTAGAGTCCTGATGGATCCATAGAGCAGCTCAACTAAAACTTCTTGGCACTAGTCTTTTTCCATTTCTTTTAGGTACTTAGGAAGGTTTGAGGTATTTTGACAAGAATAAAATGGATGCGTTCCTATCCTTTTCTAGTTAGTTTCTTCCAATTAGGTAAGCTGAGCTTAAGTTTGGGGGTGTCGGAGCCTAGGCATACCTTTGGAGGTCATTCATTATACGCACATAGGGTCATTGGAAGGTTATTGAGAGGCCATGGAATTTGAGACACTAGTCACTTCCACCTAGTTCAAGGCGGAGTTTTGCAGTCGAACATGCTGTATGCATCCTTTTTGTGAACTTGACGAAACGGTAGCGGTGTGAGTCGATCAATTGATCCTGTTTTTCAGCGTATTGTAACAACGTCTTAGTGTTAGTTTCGGTATGTTGAGTGTGTGTGCTGTTTAGAGTCGGTTCTTGCTTGAGGACAAGCAAGAAACTAGGATTTGAGGGTGTGATCGATTATTACAAACACTCATATTATACTCGCGTCGGTTTTCATTTTGGGGTTTATTTTATAGTAATTTCATAGTTTTTGTGGCTGAACTCACGATTTGGTGTTTGGTTTGGATAAGGTGCATTGGAGCAAAGAGCTATTTGTTGAGCGTTTGGAAGCAATGGGGAGCAAAGCAAGAAAGTGAACATTACGTCGCGGCGTCCCACGTCGTGAGCGTCCCAAGCGTCACGGCGTTGGAGTTGCAATCGCAGTCAGCATTAGCGTCGTGGCGCGCCAGCGTCAGCGGCGTTGCGGCGTCGCGGCGTCGGCTCGATATCGCACCTCATCATTTAAAGTGCGAAGGGCTTAGAAATCGGGGGCATCGGGGCGTGCACGAATGAAGGCGCGAAATTCCCGGAAGCAGTGACACGAGACTTGAAGAAGTGCTGAGGACTCTTGTTTCTCGTTTGGATTTGAGAATGATGTTTTTAATACTAAACATTTCATTCTATCATTGTTATGTTCTAGATACATATCTAGAGGTTTTTGTTGAACTCTGTCATGTGTTGATGGATTAAAATTAGTACTTTATATTGTTCGTATTTATCTATTTGTTTTCATGCATATACGTCTATGATTTAATTATATGGTGATGTACGGCCAGCATTGGCATAATCTGGAGATGAGATTCGAGAGATGAGGTTATTCAGGGATCTGGGTAGAGCAGCTTTCAGTTGAATCGGTAAATAGAGATATTCCGATCACGAAAGTGACATCGGGGTTAGAACATTTAAGCATTTCGAATGTCGAGTTGGGGAATGAGATATGCTCTCAAATCATTCACGAAATGAGGCGGATATACCTCGAGAGAGGATATCTCGTAAGTAAGATCCACCTCGCGATCTGACAAAATGATAAATATATTGAATAATAGCATCCTTAAGAAATAATCCATTGAATGTGACAGGGGGAGACATAACCCTAGTCTTCAATACCATTAATTCATTAGAATCTAAAACTTAGTCGACTTTCACATATTCACTTTCTTTTCCCAAAATATCTCTTCGGATATTATCTAAAAAGCGAACCTTTGTAGTCAATACACTGTCCTGTGGATCGATCTCCGTCTTTATTAGTGCACACTATATTGCTTGGGGCATTTGGCTTGCACTTGTGCACATAGGCGTGTTGTTTACACACCGCGTTTTCGGCACATCGGATTTAATCCGTCGCTATTCTTACCCTCGGAAATTCTTCTCATTTTTGAGAAAATTATGTATTTAGCTAGGATAAATCCCTAGCTATTTAATAGGGATGCATTACTGCTATTTATTGTCAGACGCTTAAAGTCGTTAAGGCTTTTAAATACTTATGTTTTACTCTTTGTATTTAGCTAGAGATTTTCCCTAGCCTTAAATAATTAGAGGAATAATCCGTCACTATAATTTACTCGAGTATTTTTCAAATTCTTGATTTAGCAAGGATAATTCCACAGCTATTTAGCTAGGGATGGTATCTGATCAGTTGATAATACTGAAATTTTTTTTTTTTTTTGCTCTATATGTCTAGCAAGGGATTTGTCCCTAGCAATTTAGTTAGGGATTGTGTCCGTCGTTAGGTTCTTAAATAGAAACGACATCGTTTCCTTCTCTGTTATACTTAGAAAGTGATAGGGTTTGAAAAATAAGGCTCATATGAGCCGTGCCGAGCCCAGAGGCGGTGACGAAGCACGAAGGCCCACTGGTTGAATTCCAAGAGGTTGCGATAGTTTCGGGCCCTTTCTAAAGCCAACATTCGACCTTTTGGGGCCGACCGGAGAGAGATCCAACCTCTTTGGGCCCCGAGGCCAATTATGGTAAGTCTCAGGAGAAGTTGGAAAAGCATAATAATCTCAGATAATATATTATTCTGAAAATCACAAATCTCACCAATAGGAAGGAAACTATCCGGGTAATTTATATTTCTATATCTGTACCAAATCGATATGAACTATAATAAAATATGCATCCAATGGGAAGGACTCTAATTACCATCAAGTGGTTGGTACATCTACACTATAAATACAAGACCACCCCACTTCGGTGAAAGATGCCTTGGCTCTCATGATACTAAGCAATCTAAGTAGTCTCTTTTCCCTCGAGAAAGCGGCTTAGGCATCGGGTGGCCACGGCGAAGCCTCGTCGACCCCCTTTTTCCTTGTTTTTTACGGAGGTGCTCGACCAAGGTTTGCGGATCGGTATTGCGTGATCATGCTGTGAGACCGATCAAAAAAGCATCCCAGCGCCCGACAATCGGGTCGGCCCGATGACCTCACACGCTCAGCCCGATTAAGTTGAAAAAAAGCATCATCGATTGGCGCCGTATGTGGGAGCGGCGGTTCCTTTATAAATATAGCGATTTCTCGATTCGCGATGGTATCAACGGAACACAAGCGGGCGACACTAATCCTCTCCCCAGGATGCAGATCCGCAGAACGCAGACGGTGAGCCTCGGCGTGTTAGAAACAATGCAGGACAATGCGGATGAGGTGGAAGCACTCGCCTCACGATCAAAGTCCCAGCCGAAGAAGTTGGAGCAACCACGAACGGTCCGACGACCTCGGGGCGCGCCCAGCCAGGCTTCGGCGGTCGCTGACATTTCCCAGTGAAGGGCGACCTGATATCGGTACTCCCAAAGAGCTGGCGAAGCGGAATCACCTGCCCGCGGGCGGGGCACGGACCACACCTAACGCGGAGAAAGCGAAGCAACGCTGGAAACGCGTCGGGAGCAGTTTGCGCCACCCTCGGCACAGGCGGGGAGAACAATCATAGAAACGAGTTAGGAGCCTCGACAAGAGCTCGGCCGCCTACGGTAGGAGTACTCTACTTCCCCGCTTCGACCAAGTTCGAATGCCGCAAGTGGAAGCGTTCGATGGCACCAGGGATCCCGTCGATCATCTCAACACCTACAAAAACCAAATGGGCGTGGTGTCGAATCGGTGCGATGCGGGGCTTCGGCTATCACTCACGAAGGCCCGACCTTGGCGTGGTTCAATAGACTCCCACTGTCATCAATCTCCTCATCCAGGGAGTTATCCATTACATTCGTCTCTCACTTCATTGGGGTCGGGGCGTGCAAAAAGCCGGAGTTATCATTTGCTGACCATCAGCGGGGCTTGCAAAGAAAGCTTCGAGGTCTTATGTCGATTGATCTTGAGTCCTAAAGGTAGACATAGCAGATGAAAGTTCGCGATCCTTTTGCATTCAATCTTTGGCTTAGGAATGCGGTCGAAAGATCGATGTTTTCCATCTCAAAAATTGAAGCAAGCATGGTAGAGGTGATGTAAGCGATATATTAACGGTGAAGAAGCCCTCGTATCCCGAAAAGGCTCCTCCACCCATAAAGAAAAGCGGGACGATGACGACGAGGGCGAAGCCGAAGCAAAGGCGGCGTGACGTCTCCAAGAAAGAATGAAACGGTCCCCAGCGTGGAAACCTCAGTCGTCGGGTCCACGCCTGTGTCAGAGAAGACGGCGGCGTTATTCGCCCCAGGCGCTTCACCCCAATGACCTCGGTATCACGAGGTCGCGTGAAATGCAACGAAGCGATTCTTGAGATGGTCAACTCAAATGAAGTCAGACCCCACAACAAGAGACAACTCCAAATATTGGGAGTTCCGCGGAGTTCACGGACACCGCGGACGGCGCATACATTTCGAGAAATAGAAATTACTTATCGATGCGGATACCTTGACGCTTCATATCCCGAAAATCGGCTCGAATCAAGCTCGAACCGGGCTTTCGTCACCGGCCAGCTTCCTCGGTAGATGACGACTCAGCACCAACAACCCCTTGGTGAATCCGGGATCATCTCGGGAGGATTTGCGGGAGGAGGAATCCTAGCTCGGCACGGAAGGCCCGCTTTCTGCGACGTCGGGCGGCGGAGGTAGCGAATACAAGCGGTGTCTAAACTACTGCATTTCGACCGTCAATCACATTCTCTGACTCAGATTTGGAGGGGTGCCAACACCCTCATGACTATCCTTTGGTAGATTACGCGCGGTGATTGCCAACAAAGCGGATTCATGGGTCTGTTGATGACGGGAGTTGGTGACATCATCGCCGGCGTGCGACCGCCTTGATAAATGGACATCGGAAGGAGAAATGGGCCGTCAGTAGCTTATCTACGGGTTCTGGGAAAGGTATTACCTCTAGGCTCAATACAACGGGTACTCACCTTAGGATATCCTCCATGTCGGGCGTGACCACGTGAATTCTCTCGTCGTAGACACCGATGCTTACAACATGTTCTTGAAATGGACCACTATAATGCAATAAAAGCCATCTATCCGCATACCACATGATCAAGTTCCCTCTTTGTAAGCGGAGTGGGAATGGTTCGAGAGATAGCGGGTGACGGGAATGCTACTCGGCGTCCATGAAACAAAAACGGTTAACTGACATATGCGGATGGCTCGACATGCGTTACGGTGTTCACCCGACTGACATCGAAGAACGGAACCACATTATTATTAGGCAGCGGCCAGACATCGCCTATATCGGATCCAAGTTATCGAAAGACCTCAAAAACCCCCTTATCCATTTTAAAAGCAACCGAGAACATCTTCGCGTGGAAGCGGCGGTGTCAGGAGGAATCGATCCTACAATAATCACTCCTGAGCGAGCGTCGGCCATCCTTCAAGCCAATCAAAGCAAAGAGGAGGAAGGCTTAGTGCGAAAGACAAAAGGCCATCGAAGAAGTCGACAAACTCCTCAAGCAGGAGCACTGGGGAGGTAGAATACCGAGCGGTTAGCCATCGTAGTATCACAAAAGCCAACGACAAGTGGCGATCAGATTTACCTACCGACATCAACAAGGTGCATGCCCCAAAAAGACGCTCTCCGCACACCTCATCAGAGATGCCACTACTGTCATGAACTTCTCGGGCTTTTTATGGATGCCTTCTCTCCGCCACAACTGTGATCAAGATGCACCCAGCGACCAAGAAAAGACTCGTCGTCACAAATACAGTGGAACTCTATTTGCTTATCGCGTGGGTGGGATCGCTGGGCTCGCGCATGCAGGAGCCACGTATCAAAGGTTGCGAATCGGATGTCTGGCTATAGTCAACGCAGTAGCGGCGGTTATAGATGATATACCGGTAAAATCCACCACAACCGAGCCCATAGCTCATCTATCCGGCATTCGCATCTCGAAACTACAACATGAAACCCGAATCCGCTGGCGCCTTCTCTGAAAGGTCCTACGAAGTTCTTGGGTTTCATAGTCAACCACCGAGGAATTGAAGCAAACTGCATAAAGATAAAGGCGGCTCGATATGCCTTTGCCATCAAGTATAAAGGAAGTTCGGGCCAATGACCAGGAAGGATTGATGCCTTAAGCCATCTGTGTCCAGGTAAGCGATAAATGCCACTCTTCTTCCAAGTCCCGAAGAGCTTTTCAATGGATAATGGCGTGAGGAAGCATTTTCAGCTTTGAAAGCGTATTTGAGCTCCCCACCCATCCTAGTAAGTCCTGTTGAAGGAGAGCTCCTTACTCTATACTTAGCCGTGTCAAACTTTCAACCAAATAAATGCCCCGCCAAAGATAAAGACAGGTAAAGACCCGCCTTACTATTGCAAATTCTGCTTTAAGAGGAAGAGGAGAGGTATCCAAGGATGGAGAAACTAATTTCGTCTTGGTAATCAGAGTCTCTGAACTCGCCCCTACCTGTGCTCACACCATAGAAGTTCCAACAGAGTACCCGATGAAGCAAGTATTACACAAACCAGAAACCTAGGGAAGGCTGATGAAATGGGCCATAGAGCTAAGCGAGTTCGACATCAGATACAAGCCGAAAACTGCAATAAAAGGGTAGGTCTTGGCCGACTTCGTCATGGAATTCACCGCAGCAGAGCCCACCGAGAACGCACAAATAATGAACGACCTCCCCATCTGGAAACTCTCTGTAGATGGAGCCTCAAATGCACAAGGGAGTGAGCAGCCCGATCCCGACCTCCCCGTATGAATAGATATCGAGCACACTCGTATCTCTGATTTCAAGTCAACAATGAGGCCGAGTACGAGGCCGCCATAGTGCTCTTAACCTCGCCCATTCATCGGGAAGTTGACCCGCCTAGAAGTCCGCAGCGGACTCTAACCTGCAGTAAGACGCATAGAAGATACCTCACGGCCAAAGCGGAGGATGATTCCTGTATCTCCAAAAGCGTAATAAATTTATTACAAAGAAATTCGTGGTTTCGCTCAGTCGACACGCCCCTGTGAGCGTAAAACCCCGAGAGTCGACGCCGCAGTTAGCAACTCCGCCTCACAGAAGACCTCAAGATCGACAACTGTCGAATAATTCGGCAAAGCCTCTATTGATCTTCGACGTGGAGGCTGCTTGCAGTCGAGTCCGAAATTTAGTTTGACGGGACCCCATCCGGGATTATATAATGGGACTCGGACGCCCACCAAGACCCGAAAGAAGCGTGCCTAAAATAAGGACGAGGTCTGCCAGGTTCACTAATCATAAGGGAAGCCTATACAAGCGAGGATTCTTCACTCCTATCCTTAAATGGCTCCGGAAAACATCGCACGTGTTAAGAGAGCACACTGGGTATACGCGGAATCATATCTATTCAGCACCGCGTGAAAGGTCTCGAGACAAGGATACCACCGCCTACAATACTAAAGACGCAATCGACCTAGTCAAAAATGCAAGATTACAGAGCACGCCAAGATCTCACGCTCCCATCGTGAGCCTCGACATCAATCACAGTTTCCCCGCCCATCCAACAATGGGGTCTCTACATAATCGGGACCTCTCGCCTCGGGAAGGGATAATGTTCATCATCGTCGAGATTACTTCAATAGCCATGCAGGCTAAGCCTTCGCTACAATAATCAACGTAAGATACGCACTTTGTACGGCGAGCCATCATATGTGCTCAGATTCCAAGAGCCCTCGTGTCATAAACTGAAAAGTAAATTTGACAACGCTTAAATTTAGAGATTTCTCGTACGAGCTCGAATTAAGAATTATTACTGGTCCTCAAGACATCTAATACCTAATGGACAGCCAAGTCACCATCGTAACCCTAAGGCCGACATTAAAGACCAAATTGAAGATCTTAAAGGAAAGTGGGTAGAATACTCCCGAAGTGCTAGTGGGCCTACAGGACTACGTGGTCAAGAACCCCGAGAAACCCCATTCGCCTAGCCTCGGCACCAAGCGGCAGCCCCCGCCGAGAACGGATTAAAGTCCCAAGGATCGAGCTGGGGTGGCACCGAGCACAATGACGAGGCTCCTCCGCTCAAATTTGGATCTCAGGACTAAAACGCGAGCAAGTACTAAGGTGTACAGAAGACTACCAAAGGAAGACGACGAGGTACTACAACCAAAAAATCTAACCCAGGAGCTACAGGACGGGTGATCTGGTCTTAAAAAAGTTATTACCAGCAAGGAAGAATCCAGCACAGGGGAAATTGGGCCCTAACTGGGAAGGCCCCTACATCATATCTCGAGTCATCAGACTAGGCAATTACGACTTAACAGAGGGGAGGGAAAATTTTACAAAGATGTTTGAACGCGGAACATCTTAAACATTTTTATCAGTAGACCTTGGTTTGTAATCTTAAATGGAGATTTATCAATTTTCAATTAATGATTCAACCGTTCACTGGTCATTTTATTAAGACGTCGCAAACAACTCAGATATATAATACTCAGAAAAACTACATGCAATAGAATGAGAAAACTCATAGACATAAAAGGAAAAATCTCTTTATTCCAATCAGATTACATTCAACATAATCGCGCGCCATCGACATATTCAGCCACTTTGCATGCGCTTCCTCAAAAAAAAAAAAATCGAAGAAAGAGGAAAAGAAACCAGATGGAAATAAAAGCTTAAAGAAAAGAGGAGAAGAAGAAAGGGATGGAAAGAGTTTGTGCGAAAGAGGGAGAAACAAATGCGGAAGAAGAGGAGAAGAAGAAAAAATGGATGGAAGGAGTTTATGAAGAAGAAACAAAAAAGGGGAGAATGAGATGTGGGAGAAAAGATGAAAAAGAAGGAGAAAGAAGAATGGTAACGGAGAAGGCGACAAGAAATGCACCGCCTCTCAGCACATTCCCTGAAGACGGCTGGGAATAACATGACCCATAAAGGAGACTAGGGAAAAACACAACTCCCAGCGTGTCCAAGAGGAACTCGAACCGTAATCTTCAAGAGGATCCCCACCCAAGACGACCGCACTTCAACGCTCATCTCGCTCGTATTTCGCCACGCACCGTGGCAAGGCACTTCAAAGTACAACCCATAGCAATGAAGGAAATGATTTATATGAAAGCCAAAGCACCCAAAAGTCGCAATGTTCCAAATTTCATAAATTGGGTATTAAAGACGCCAGATCTTCCCAAGAAAATCGGCCGAACGACTACGCCTGAGCTCCAAGATTTCACTGGACGAGTTCGCTTACTCCGAACAGTCACGCCACCGAGGAGTCGATCAACCAGTTATATCGCCCACTGGCCACAATACCGGAGTCTGCGCTAGAGCCACGCTGACGAAGTTCGCTTCACTTCAGACAGTCAAGCTTACCCGAGGAGTCGATCGTACCAGCTATATCGCTCACTACTTCACGCCGGAGCCCAGCTACTCACTTTGACGAAGTTCGCTCACTCGGACAAGCTCACGCTTACCCGAGGAGTTAGGATCACCAAAGCATCGCCACACGGCCACACAAATACCGAGCCCAAGAAATTTCACTTGACGAAGTTCGGCTCTACTTACACAGTCACGCTTACCCGAGGAGTCGATCGCCAGTTATATCGCCACTGCCATAAAATACCGGAGCTTCCAGCGCGAGGCCACGTTGGACGAAGTTCGTTTACTCCGATGTGCCAAGCTTACCCGAGGAGTCGACGCCTTCAAAGTTATATCGCCACTCCTGGCCATTACCGAGTCTACTACCACTTCGACGAAACGGTTTACCTTGATTGTGTCACGCTTACCCGAGGAGTCGATCAGCCAGTTATATCGCCACTCGGCCACAAAGGCCCTGAGCCCAAAGAAATTTCACTTTGACGAAGTTCGTCTACTGATTGTGTCAAGCTACCCGAGGAGTCGACGTCAGTTAGTATCGCACCTCAGGCCACGCCGCCAGAGGAGCCCAAAGAAATTTCACTGACGAGTTCGGCCTACTGGTGACAGTCACGCTACTGAGTCGATCGCCAGTTATATCGCCACCAGCCACGCCTGTAACCCGCAAGAGCTCACTTTGATGATCTGCCTACTCGACGTCATTACCCGAGGAGCCGATCGCCAGTTATATCGCCACTTCTGGCCATTACCCGCCAGAGCCCAAGAAATTTCACGTTGACGAGTTTGTCTACTCTGGACAAGTCAAGCTACCTGAGGAGTTAGATCGCCAAAGCCATATCACACCGTACCACGCCGCCCAGAGCCCAAAGAACCACTTGACGGTGAAGTTCGCCCACTTGCATGTGTCACGCTTACTCCAGAAGTCGACGCCGCTACATCGCCATTCGCCACAAATACCGAACTCCAAAGAGCCACGAGACGAGCTCTACCCAAAGAAGCCACAACGAGCTCTTCCCAGCCAGCTCATTGATGGATAAGTCTCGCCAACACCACACCGACGAAGCTCTTCCTTAACAGTTCGTGGATCGACGAAAGTTCACATAAACGAAGCCTTCCTAGCTCATGGACGAAGCCCGCCCAACAAGCTCACACCGACGAAGCTCTTCCGCTAGCTTCTCGCGATTGACGAGTTCACATAAACGAGCTCTTCCCAACAGTTCACATGGACGAGCTCCGCCCAACAGTTCACACTGACGAGCTCTTCCCAAAGAACCAGCGACGACGAAGTTCACATAGACAAGCTCTTCCCAAGAGTTCATGGACGGTTCACCAACAGCTTCACACCGACGAAGTTCTTCCTGCCAGCCTTCGCGATTGATGAGTTCATAGACAAGCCCTCCCAACAACCACATGACGAGTCACTAACCTCCGTCAGATGACTTGTTCCTCCCAAATACCAACTCAAGCAAGCCATCTGGCGGAGCCCAGTAGCTCATTTTGACGAGTTCATCCACACACAAGACAAAGCCATGTACCCTTAAGGAGTCGAATTAAACTCAAGCAAGTTTATCTAACGGGGCTTCGAAGAGCTCATTTTGACGAAGTCTATCCACAAAGACAGCCATGCCTTGGCTGAGTCGACCCGCCTCAGTAACTCACCTGATTTGAGCTCGTAAGAGTCATTTCGACAGAGTTCATCCATCAAAGACAAGCCATGTACCAAGGATTCGGGCTTCAGCCAAAGTACCTAACCCATAAGGTCAGAGCCTGCAGAGCCTCATGGAAGGACTAATTTAAGGAGCTCAACATCACAACTCAGGCGCTTAATCCAGACCATGCATAAGAAGTAAAGTCAAATCAAGGCAATGCCGCAAGAGCACACAAACATGTAGAGGTTTAAAGAAGTAAGATGAAATAATGAATATTCAGCTGAAGAAAAGCGTATATGTTTGGGTCCCGTGCCCAACAAAAAAAAAAAAAAAAAAAAGAGAGAAAAAGCGTAAAGTCGACGCCTGGGCAAAGGCACGGCAATGTGAGATCGTGAATCAAAAGGAGAAGCAGATGGTGAAGAGGGGGAGTAGACCTCAGCGGGGGTGCCAGGTTCTCCATGATAATCAGCAGAGAAGGACCCTTCCTCCTCCTGCCGAAGGCCTGGTTGAAATCCAGCGGATAGGCATCGGATGCACCTTTCTTCCTGGAAGGCAAGCCACCTGTAGATCCATTGATTAGACGCCTCGCCCCCGCCTTCCAATAACCCGCCCTACCGGTGCCACCAAAGTAATTTGTCGATGAAGATCCCCACGCAATCTAATCGCGACTCCTCGCCGTGTTCCACTCCAGCCGATCAGTCATAGCCTCGCGACGAGCTCTCGTCTAACAAGCCGCCGCCTTATCACGCATATCGCCTTTTGATCGAGCGCCAGCTTCTTCCCGAGATTCACGGCTCGCCGGATGTTGTAGTCATCCCCAACCATCCTGTCGGCATCGCGCATCGCAGATCCGTCCCTCCTCACCTTGTCAAGTCGTTCTGCACAACCCTCAAGTCATCCCGAGCCTCCTGAAGTCAGCTCAACCGCCCCTGCCGTTCCCGGCCCGGCTCTTCCTACCTCCCCGCCAGAGCAAGACCGGCCGACTCGGGTATGTTTCAAATCTGATGGCTTCACCGCTTCCTAAGCCATACGCACCACCGCAAATTCTCTACCGCTTTGATGAGAGAAGTGGCTTCACGCCTTATATGCTCGGGCCGCTTTGACATGGCCCACGCTTATTTCGCTTCCCGGCCAAACCCCTTCAAATGAGTGGTGAGCCACCCGCACACCCAAAGATAGAATCAAATATCTGACGCAGATCAAACCAACTAAAATGGAACCAAATATGACAAGGTGCGTAATCTCAATGAGGCGACCCTCGAAGAGAGATAAAATGCAGCCTTTATCAACTGCAACAAGAACCGACTTCTTAAGGTCGAGTCCTGAGAGAATGGACGGAACCGCCTCCGCCTAAAGCCCGACGCGTAGGAAGTAAAGAGTCCTCAGCCACCACCACCGTGGGATCTACTGCTCACCTCGCCTTTTCCACCCTTTGAGAGGGTGACCTAACCTTCTTTGCCTGTTCCGCGTGACGCGATGGGCGACCATCAACGGTTGCTCAACGACCCCACCCGAGGGACCTTCCTCCCCGCGCAGACCCGTAATGGGACCACGACCAAAACTATAGAGTCCGAATCCGTGGGCAATCGCACCCGCTCCGTTCGAACACTATGGATCAGAGAGGATGAAGATGCCCCCAACTTTGGAACTTTGACTAAAAGCCAAATTTCTGGCCCTCTCAACACAGAGTCCGAGAGATTTTCGCTTCCCGCTCCGGCTTCCCAGACACCATCTCCAATCACAACAGCTCCCCCAGTGGGTTCGGCAAAGGAGGGCCCAACTATGAGGAACTTTCTGGTAGAATGAGGTGAAGATCTCAAAGTAGCGTAACGAAAAATTTCGAACTCGGCGACCGGAACATCCACTGGACGCAAATTTCAAGATATGGATTTAGGAGGACATCAAATTAACGCCATTACTTCGGCCGTCTTCAAAGACTGAGATCAATGCGAGCACCGAAAGCATGTAGACAACGCAGCTCAGCCCAATAAATGTGACACGTTATGACCAAAAATAACAACACTCACTAAGATCTTCAAGGTCTAAGCTCAGACCTGAATCCTTCAGTGGTGTCATCCTTCACGAGAGGGTCATAATTCCACCACGACCACTAACGAAAAAATAGCTTCCCTTCCACAGCCCGTGGGAGGAGGGAAGATCCGGAGATCACCGTGAGGAGCACCTAATGCCTAGAAAATAAAGCCCTGGATGTTTCCTTCGCCAAAAGGTAAAGAAGAAGGGGCTATGTCGGGACACCGAGCCTCGTCCCAAAGAAAACTAAGGCATCAACCCAAACACTACAACCATTGGGCGACTTGAAAGCCGACACACATTGAAATACCGCAAACCCTTTATGAAGGGGTGCAGAGGGAAGCGAAGACCGTTATCAAGGCCACTTCGAAGAAACACACCATCCTAGGCACAGAGACCACTTAGAGGGTCAAAACGTCATGGGACCTGGCACCCGAACGCCGAAGGAGGCCGATAACGCCCGGGGCAAAGATGGCCCTATGAAGGACCGACCTTGCTAGGTCCTAGCCAGCTTAAGCACGTCGAATTTCTGCGAATCTTTGATATCTGACCCCCGTGGTATTTAATCGTTCTACTTTCCCTCGCCTTGTCCAGCGGAAGAGGAGGCACTCTCGGGAGCATTCGAACACCACCAAACGGCTGAGACATCACCAAATGTCTAGAACCATCAGCCACAAAGAATCACTATCGATACATGTAGAGGAAGAACGACCCGACCCATGATAAAATCGATAATGAAAACAAAAATTCATTAACCTAAACAACTCATCTATCGCCCAAAGAAATCAAGAAACCAAGACGAGGGACCAAAAGATAAATGGAGAAAGATTCTGCAATAAAAAGGCTCAGATTGGTAAGACTGGTAGAGAAGGACGTCCTAACTCACTAAAGGCAAATAAAAGCGTCCCAGAGCAATGGCAATACAAGACAGAGGATGTCCTGGTAAAGAAACAAAGGAAACTGGAAGGAATGGAAGAAATAAGCGCGAGAAAATCGGCGAGTCATCATTATCACAAGACAAAGCGATGGCGACCAAGCCCTAATAACTAATCCGTACCTCCGAGCGCACACTGGAAACAACTCGATGTGAGAACGTTATAGCTCCCTGCCCACGCATACCCATTACCGCGGGTCAGGTAACCGAGAGGGTTTGAAAAATAAGGCTCGTAAGCCCACGCACCAGCCCAAAAGATTGCGTCAACTACACGGCGTCTACTAGTTGAATTCCAAAGGAGAGGTTTTCCCAATGGGGCACTCAGGCCTTTCTAAAGCCAATATTCCAAATTTTGGGCACCTCATGTGAGAGAGATCCACTCAGCCCCGCCCAAGTGGCCACTATGGTAAGTTCCAGAGATGGGAAACATGGTACAATCTCCAATAATATATTATTCGAAAATCCCACCAAATCTCACCAATTGGGAAGGAAGACTATCCTGTAAGCCATTATTTCTATATCCTCGTACTCAAACCTATATGGACTATAATAAGAAGATCCCATCCAACGGAAGGACTCCAATTACCATCCAACTGTCAACATCTACTGATAAACAAAAGGCCACCCCATCTGCAAATGTACAAAACATACGCACATTAAGCAATCTAAGTAGTCTTCCTCTTTCCTTCTAAAAAGAAACTAGACTTAGGCATCGAGCGCCTACACGTAAGCCCCTCACGATTCCCTTTTCTTTGTTTCATGCAGGAGTGCTACGACCAAGGTTTGCGTATCGTATCGGCAGCTAAATATACTTCAAACACTCCAGACGATCCCACAGTTTCCACATCCCAAATTTCGCGCTAACTGGTCTAAAATTCAGACTCTACACGCCCACGTTCCTGGGCCCGGTTGAAAAAGCAATCGAAGCTTTACAAGCACCCTCTTCTCTCAACTGCTCCCCACCAAAAACAAAGAAAGTTCATTCCCTTCTCTCAATCTCGCCTCTCGACCGAATTAGGGTTTGTTCCCTTCTCTCACCGTCGCCTCTTACCCGCTCTCCAATTACCTCAAGACATCAGCTGCCTCTCGTAACAGCTAGCCAGTCGCAATGTCATTTCACACCAAACCAAATGAACAATATCTTCTCTGCTCTTTCTTTACCACTACCGAACCCTCCATTTAACTCTTCTTGCTACTGTAAGATTCTCACCGCCTCTTCTCCTTCAAAAATACTACTTACATATTCCCTCTCTCTCTCAATTTGATTTACCGGGCGGAGCTTGGTTTATAAAGAATATTGGGTTTTTTTTCTTTTTCATTTCCTCAATTTTTCTTCTTCTTTCTGCCTATTTTCACATCACTTATATGATTTGACTTCACCGCGAGGAATCAACACAATCAACAGACATTGCAAAATTACTTTACTTAGTTTATTGTTTCCTTTTCCATTCGAACAGACTACAATTTACGATTTAGATAAAGTGTAATTTCTCTCATTTCTCTCTCTCTGTTCCTTCTTATTTTCTATTTTAATTTCAAGGAGAAAATGATAATGAGTTTGCAATTTTAAATCTAGCAGTGAGCTACCAAAGCTTTTTGTTAAAGGAATAATTTTTATTTTGAAAACAATTTTATTCAATGTGGGAGGGTCTAAATTTTAATCAGATTCGATTGGGCGAATACATTAACTTTTAATATTGAGACTCGAACTTTTGCAGAATCACAATAGGTGTGGGAATTTGTTCACCTTACAAGTAAAGCCCAACATCCAAATTAATAGATTTGTTATGTGTCATTTTCCTTATGTGAAGCCATTCACTTACATATGAATCGAAAGAGGAGTTAGGAGCAAGAGGCGTGTCATTTTCCAAGTTCTCTTACTACTCATTTTGTTTTTTCTTTTTTGGCATTTTAACTATCCGATTTTTCTTTCGCTTCATGCTTGTATTCTCAGGTCCTTCAGATTGTTTCATATTTATTTCTCGTGATTTTAAACCATTTTTCGCACTTCCTTTCCTTAAACTTGTATTCTCAATTAATCCTTTATTCACATTTCTTTCCACTAATCGTTTTTACCATGCTTGTGTATTCTTTGTGTTTTTCTTGAAATAGTTTCCTTAGCACCGCTTTTTTTGCGCCTTAGTTCATATGATAGGTCCTTAGGTTGCTACTTCAATTAATCAAGCTTATTTATGCATATCTCTTAGCCTTTAATTTCACTACAAGAAAAGGGTGATTGCTTAATAAGGTATTATCTTGACTTATGGTAATGTATGTTAATATTACCCATTTAAATGAATAATTATGACATATTCAAATTGTGTAGACTAATAATGACATATATAAAAAATTTCATCACTTATATAATAGAAACATTGATAGATAATTTTGCAAGCTAATAAATAGTCACATTTATTTAATAATTCCTTTAATTATTCCTCATAATTTTTTAATCACCATCTAATAATTTTATTTGTTTTTTGAATTGAACTGATTCAATTTTTTTTTTATATCAATAATAAAGAAATTTATTTTGATAAACTATATAATTTAATCTTACTCACTTAATCAATACTCAAAGAGTAAAAAATTAATTTTTTTGAAAGAAGAGGCAAAAAAATTATTTTATTATTAGGATTGATTTTATTTATATCTAACTAGAAAAAAATAATTTAATAAAATTTTTAAAAACTAATTTATATGTTTTAAAAAATTATTTCACAACTACTATAAAATATTAATTCAATGTCAGAAGACCGAGAAAATTCCAATTTTCTCGAAAAATGGCAAATGGTACTCTGTGAAATCAGAAATTTTTCTATTCTCGGATGATAAAACTTGATTTTACCATTGGAATCGCCTCGCAAATCTAGCTACCACGCTTATTTCACCAATTCCGACAATGCACTTCAGACGCTGGCGATTGAAGATCGGTTCGCCGTGAACGACATTGACAAGACAAAATGCCACTTAGTACATGTATTTCCCGACACATGCTGCATTTAATGTATAGACGACTTAAACGAATTCGCTGGATTGAGCCATGTGTCAAAAATCTAGAAGCATGAAAAACACATTGGGAATTAAATGAAGTTTAATGAGGAAAAGACAAAACTTGAAATAGTGTTACCTCTCTACTTTGAAGAGCAAAAAAGGGGCAGTATGAATGTGAGATGATAGAGGTAAAAGTGCAGTTAGGTTTGAATTTATAGAGAGTGTGCAACTTCTCTAGGATTCCCTTCGACGACGGACAAATGACTTCTTCTGCCAAGAAGCAAAGTGGTTCTATGCGTTAGCGCTTCGTGGGTACTCCTGCTGGGAGTTTTCGACAAACCCGTGACGTAGGGTTTTATCTCTACTGTTTGTATCTTTGCTATGTTATTTAATGGTTGAGTTGGTTTGAGGTTGAACGATCGTTTGATCTGTCCCAAAACTTAGGACCGTAGCGCTGGAATTTCTGGAGTCGCTGGGACAAAGGTAGTCACCGCTTGGACGGCTAGTGTTGTGATTATGCAATAAATTGTGTTTTGATGGTAAGAGGTTTAAATGCCATGAATCTGGCCAAAAAGTGGAACCGATAAAGCTTAGGAGTTGGCGCCACGGCACGATCGTTTCTATTTCGACTATTAAAACAATTCCCCGTTTGTGTGTGTAACACCTCGAAACATACCATAGCAAGCCTGGCATTGTTTAGGTTTAATAAAAAATTAAATATGAATTTTTGGGAAATAAAACGAGAGAAACCCTAATTTGTGTACAGGATAATAAAACAAGGGTAATATATGTAATTTTCCAAAAGAGGCACATAAGTAATAAGATAAGGCTATGGGGGTTAAAATAGAAATATATGCCTAACTTGATTTGCAAAAGAGAAGAACTTAAGGACTAAAGTGAAATTAAAACTTAAATCTAAAAAAATTGCTTTTGGGAGCCAAACAGGCCTAAGAAGAGATATTTGATTTAAGACCAATTGAATCATTTTGAATAAGAAACTCGTGGAGAAGAAGAAAGAAGAAGAAGGAAGAAGAAGAAGTGTTATAGAAGAATCTAATATTTAGTATGGATCTTTGATTTTTGTATGGAAATTAAGTGAATTTTGTATGAGATTATGTGTATTCGGGACCACATGGCAGTATGTTCATGGCTTTCAAAACCCAGTAGGCTCGATAGATTTCATCCCAACCATAGATTTCTTGAAAAGTTAGGGTTGGTAAAACCTTAACAGTAATAAGAAAAACAGCTGGAATCCTCCTGAGGCTAACTCATGGTTTAATTCGTAAAGCAATGAAGTTTAAGTTAGAATAAAACCCCAACTAGTCCTTGTGTTTGGTTTGTGTACGGGTTGGTGACCTATTAGAGTTAAAGCCGGGAGAATTCATGAAAGGTTTTTAAGTAAGGTAAGTATTTGAAAGATGAATTATAGAATAGAGGTTACAAGATGGATATATAGTGGTTTTGATGTATATTGATTATTGAGTTGGTTTTGGCAGAAAAGATGGAAAAATAGAGAAAACCACCATTTCTCGCATTTTCAAGGTGTGGTACCTAAGACTAAACAGTGGTACCCTGTACTCATAAGTGTTCAATATTTTGTTTTGGACCAACTTTAGTATTTCGTCATAACTGTCATTTTTATCCTAATCTGAGCGATTCAAGTGGTTAGTTAAACTAGACTTCAAGGAGAAAAACGCCTCAATAGGGTATATTCACTCGAATCTATTCGCCTAGAAATTCACTCCAGCTGGGCCATGCCTGGGCTTCAATTTCAGGTTCTGCTTTTAAGTCATAGAGGAGTCCCGGTTGTTTAGGACATATCTTGAGTTTTGTGTCCGACTTAGGTGGACTCCATTGGAGAATCCCTTTGAAGACTCTTAACTTTAAATGAGGCACAGACCTGTCAAAATATGGAGTTAAGAATTTCGAAATTAGTATTTTGAAACTGTTCCTCAAAGTGTAAAATGGGCAAATGATTAGTTTGGCATGAAAATGCCAAGGAACTTGGAGTTTGATGATTCAACGAATTATTCCAATTTCTAAGTAAAGTAGATTCATAGGAGGAACAAGAAATACATGATTGATGTGTGAAATACATAGGTGTCATACTATACATAAGGAAATGCCAGTAAAAGTAATATGTATGAAAACTGAAAATATAGGAAATGCAATATATAGATGTGTTCATGAAACATGAATATGGTAGAAATAGGAATTCATGGAACTAAATAAGGAACCTGCTTTGATTAGTGATAGAATTTGTCTTAATTACAATGGATTAAGAATACATGTGGGGAAATCAAATCCCCAAACAGATTGATGAAATCAAGCTGTAAGAACCCTACTTTATTATAATGAAATGTTTGTTAGTTTTATGTTAAATTTGCTGTGTTTCGTGGGTTTGGGCTGGATTGATTTGTGTGCCTCATCAATTGAGAATATTTGTATTAAGGAAATATTGGGGTTTTAGGGAATGTTGTCCAAATTTCTTCAAACCCATGTTCTTTGCTTTCGCTAACTCGGGTCACTCATCCGACTAGAGTTATTCAAATTTCGGGTAAATTAGACTCAGGTGGATAAATATATCTCCTTGAAATTAGTATATCCAAATTCGAACCCTTTAGGCTAGAAATTAATCCAAAGTGGAGCAAAGACGCATGGTGTGCAAAGCAGCCCCGGTGGCACTGCTCCTTCGAGCAGATTTTCTCTCGTTGTGTCCTCTAACTTCTGGGATACCATAACTTCTTCTGGGTCTAAAGCCATTTTGGGTGTTCTTGGACTCTATGGGAAGCTCCTTTTTGAGCTCAGCATCCACCCATACATATAGCTTAATGCAACTTGAACTCAGATTATGTCCGAAAAATGACAGAAAATAGGCTCCTACTCGGTTCTGGGCGCACCTGATTTTTCTTCTTGTCAGGTCTCCAACTTCTATCGCCATAACTTCTTCGGCCCTTTTACATGAGCTTTCTATTTATCAGGAAAAAAAGAAAGAAAACTTTAAAAGCCAGAGTTTATGTTTCTGCAAAATCAAGATGCCATTTGTGGGTAGGAATCTTATTTCATGCACAAATTGTGTTAAAAATGTGCAAATACACAAGGATGGTGGGTCTATGTTTTCACGTGAAAATAGAAATAAAGCTTTCTAGTGCCTGGAGGCCTGAGATGGAGTTAATCCTTAAGTATGCTTTTGTAGGTTGATGCAACTCGTTGTTGTATTGGTTTCGCAAGGTTGTGGACTATCCACCTGGCTTCCTCCATTAAAAGTTTCTTTCAATGGTGTAGCTGAGATTTGAAATCTTGTTTACTCAGATGTTGTTTAGATTATTATCATTGTTAATTTGAAAGTTAGGACCTGTTTGTCAAAACCTTAAATATTTTTGGTCTAGCCATAATATTTTTAAGTACGTTTGGAAAACAATTTTTATATGGTGTTTATTTTAATTATTCTTTATATTTGTATAACTATTTTTTAAATTACTTTAAAAACAAGTGAGAACCACACAATATTTATTGAATTGACACTTTATTTTCTTAAATTTCTTCTTGCTTTGCAAATATAACACTTGGGGATAATCTACCTTTCTTTTCAAATTCATTTAATCAGATATTAGCACAAAAGAACATCGTTGCACGTCCATTTACTGTGCTATTGTATGAATTGAACCATATGGCTGTGGATTAAGAAATTTTTTATTGTGGGTTTTATTTCATTCACCTTTTTCTTTTTTCTTCCTCTGAAATTCTTCGGTTTGTCTTTTTTGGTTCGATGGATTTGGAATTACAAATGATTAGGAATGAGATTTATCTTAACTTTTCTATTTATTTCTTTCCTTCTTTATTTTTTCGCTTTTGGAAAATTTTTATTTGATTTTTAGTTCACGTAAATGGAACTCTGTAAGAATGGAATTTCCTACTTTAATATTTAGATTCTAAAGAGTGGTTCTAAACACCGAATGGGCCCATTCTTCTTTGTGGGAGCATGCTTGCAACAATTCCCGGTGTAGTGAGGCGCCTAGTAATTAGGTTTGGTAGGGACGCTTTAGCTGGTCTCAAGTGGTTGTCATTTCTTCTTTATCATTCATGTAATGAAGACTATCTATTTATTCTCTTTGTTTCTTTGGTCCTAATTTCTGTGTTAGCAGGTACGAGGAAAGCAGGATTGAAATTTAGATTCTTGGATCTTCATTTGAGTAGCGAGAAGCTTAAATTCTTCAAACTTGGAATCTCCTTTCTTTTTGCTTCCTTCTTGTCCTTCACTTGGTTCTGTGTTCCCACTTTTGGCCTTTTGTGTGGCTTGGATTGGTGCAATGGAAGAGACATGCCCCTTCATCTAGCAATACAGCATGATGAGTTTTTCACCTTAGGTTTTCTTTGGCGATTTACATTTTCCATTAATTCTTGGCCATGACTATAAATGGTTTAGAAACTCAAACTACACCTAGTCCATTCAACCTTAAAACTTTATATATAATGGATGAGTAACCAAAATTATTCCTTTTCAATTTGCTAATTAAAAGCTCGCTTCTTCATGCATTCTCGCAAACGCATTGCCTAAATATTCACAATATTTTATCTCTCGCATATTCATCCGTAGTTATTTTCTTTAATTAATAGTAATATTTGAAGTCATTATATGTTTCATTCGGGTGACATATTCAAACTCGAATAAGGTATAGTGGTAAAAATTTGGTCCTTAATGGCAAACTCAAAATGGCTCTAGAACATAGCCGTAGGTTTAACTCGTGCATTTAATCAAAATTAGACTTGAACATCTCAATTGGGGAGCTTCATTCCGCAGAAACGAGTCCACCATAGGTTAACTAAAATTATGTTCCAATTATTAGTGTTAAGAAACAAGAAATCAAAGATCCAATGCAGCTAACACACAATATCAAGTAATAGCAAAACAACTTACAGAAATGATTTTTCTAAGTAATATATCTACCCAAGATTTGCAAAATCTATGTAACACATTTGTTTTAAAGAAATTACGTAACATGAAAATCAAATTATGTGCAAAATATTAGTCTTAGATAGTTAATTCCCGGTTAATGTTATATACAAAAAATAACATGTCTTAGATATAGTTAATGCCTAAAATCAAATTACCTCTTCGATATCTATACAAAATGTTATATGCAATTTTCCGCAACAAATCCTAATTTACCAAAACAACATTAAAAATTAAAAAATTAGTTAATAAGATTAGGAAATGAAAATTAAAGTACAAGATTAGAAAATTAAAGTACAAGATTAATTGTTAATAAGATTAGAAAAATAAAAATTAAAAATTAGTTTTTCATTTCCTATTGACTAAACAAATATATTAAAAAATTAAAAGTACAAGATATATATATAATGAATAATAGGATTATTCAATATCATTTAGTTAATAAGATTAGAGTTTAAAATGAATAATAATAATTTTATAATGAAGTTAACATTGATAGTATTTAATATTCTTTAATAATTTCTAATTTTAGTTCATTTAAAACAATTATTTTAGTTTATTTTCTTAATCTGAGTTGATCGGTTTTTTTATTTGAGTGTATATTATTGTGCTTGATAATATATATTGCTTTGTTCTGTGTGTAATGTCGGACATTTGTTGGCCCGAGGATAACTGGGGGTGAAGGCAATGATGGTGATCATAAATAATGTGGCGTAAATATTTATCAGGCTTCGGAGCAATATATACGCTTTGTTCGTATTGCTCGCATTTGTCGTCTTAGGATAACTGGGGGCGAAGGCAATGATGGTGATCATAAATAATTTTTATGTTCGCATCACTGTTGTTGTTGCTATTTGTATAATTTGGTTCATTTTTTATTGCATACACTCTTAGATGACCTATTTTTAACCTAAGAAATTAAGTATTCGAGGGAAATCTCATCTTCAGAATTTTTATAGATTTATAAGATACAATATAATTATGTTGAATAATTAAAATGTACATTGTTTTACATTTTTAGTCAGAGAAACCCATTCGATGTCTTACTCAATCGGAAGGTGAAAATTCAATCGCAATTGTCCATCGGATACCAATGGCATGCCTATATCTCGTAGACGATAGTTTACATGTTTATTACATGTGAGATAGAAACTGGGTAAAAAAAAAAGTTCATCCTCCCTGCTTGAGTGCGTATGATATCCACATCGTGCACTTCCTGAGAACTCGGGGGGAAATGTCGCGAAATTTCTATGTATGTATGGATAAACGGTATTATTGTGGATATAGATGATGCATTCTTAAATGGGATAGGTTCACTTTGGAAATGAATGAATATAGAGGATAAGGATGACATGTAATAATTGAAATTAATGAATAGAAATTAATTAAAAGGAAACTTAAAATCATAGTTTGAATGAATTAAATTATATGATTTGCATTATTCTTTGCAACATAACAAAGGCAAAATGAGTTCGGGATCGCATACCGGATGTACAAAGGCGAGGAATGGAATTCGAATCAAGATTTTTGAATAGGCTAGAAACTTTCATCAACTTTGCTTGTAGTCAATCGAGACGGATGACTGGGAGATAAAATTAAGTGTCCATGTAATAACCGCAAGTGTCGAACATGTCTTTTTCTTGATGTAAACACCGGTTAGATACCATGGCTGAAGAGTGGCTTGTACCAAATTATTTTGCTCGGATTTATCAAGGGAGATAATACTGTATTGCGTTGGACCAAAATGAGGGTAGGTGAATCGTATGTATGTGCAAGAACCATCAAACACATACCATAGAATGGCCGCGGAAGCCGGTGGCCGACTTCAATATGGATGACATGGATGAACCACCTATCTCAAGCTCGAAATTTATGATATGCCGAAAGCCGCAGTATAATGAGTTGTGGCCTGGGGTTTGCAAACGCATTCGCAATTGTCACTTGTGGCTCAACTTATGAGCATGAAGTCAGAAAATCATATATCTGAGAAATTATTTGATCAGGTGACAGAACTGTTGAAAGAGATTGTTTCGGATAATAATTTGGTCACTGACAACTTTTACAAAGACAAGAAGTTACTAATGCTAGCATTTGGTCTACCAAAGGGAAAGATTGATTGTTGTTTCAATGGATGTATGTTATATTGGGGTGTTGAGGTGTGACTTAATTAGTCGTAAGTTTTGTGATCATCCTCTGCTTAGCCACCGTGTTGCAAAGCGATAGAAAACGAAAAGTTGCATATAAGAAAGATGACATTCCCTTAATTCCTCGACAGACTATGGAGTGCATCAAATGCTACAACACATGATATGAGGTGGGCATTCTCGAAAGCATGAGGTTGAACAAGGGTGATGCGTTATCCATCGGGATTCACTACTTGGAAGCATTTAATTAGATACATCCAGATTTTTGCTATTGAAAGTCGGGGTGTGAGATCAATCTCAGATTTATGGTTTTCACCATTTGGCCATATGGACAACAAAGATTCTACATGGCCAATGATAGTGACACCTTACAATTTTTTCTCCATGGTCAGGCAAGTGAAGCCGAGCAATATATGTTTCTCATTAATATTGGTTCCAGGCCAAAAACCCGAAAGACAAGTTGATGTTTTCATGCCCTTATATCAAAGTTGAATCATCGTGGATGCTGGCGGAATACATGACATTCAAAGAAGCAAAATTTCGCGATGCGCGCCCTTATGGGACAGAAGCGATTTTCCCGTGATATTCAATGTTGTCTCAGTTGAGCACGCAGATCTTCGCTTTAGCATGCCTGATTGCATGGACAAGTCTGATGCTTTTACTCCTCTTCAAATTCAGTGGTAAATGGGCCAGGGTTTGATAACCACCGTAAGTTTTCACCGCAAATCATCCATTTTGGTAGAATAGAAACTGCATTTCAAAATAAAATAAAGGATTTGGCGTAGCTCAACTACAAATTGCTCGTCAGAGATGATATTCCTCGACAGTAGATTTAGAGAGTTTGGGTTCAAGAAGGTAACGAAAATGATGCTACTGAACTAATGGACCAATATGTAAAACATGTGGTCGGAGGAAACGCAAAGATTTTTCGGGGACTTCATTCCTACTGGAGTGTCCAATTTAGTTTCGTCATAACTGATGTAATGCATATTGAAAAATGCGCTTGGAGGAATGTTTTCACATTGTCCTAATGTGATGGGAAAACAAAAAGGACAATTTTTAAATCAAGACAAGAGTTGAATGATTATTGCTCGCTGGAATTGAAACTAATGAGGCTGCCAGAAAATACCTCCAAAGCCGCATAACACTTTGATAAGAAGTCAAGACAAGATATTGTGTGAATGGGTTAAATTTTGAAATTCAATGGATATGTGTCAAATACGGGCAATGTGTGGATATAGTTGTCGCTATTTTGAATGAAAGTCCCGATCGGCCATGTATTTATGCAGAGATTAATACTCAATTGCTTTCCGTGAAATACTTCTAAATTTTTGGAAGGGTCCTACAGAACTTAGTTTGTTCTTCAAAGAGCTAACTATCCACAATCAAAATGTGATGATATGAAGAGACTAGAGAATGACATACCTCTCATTCTTGTAAGTTTGAATCTAATATTCAATTCTAGCTTTTTTGACTAATGGAGCATTCGCTTCTGGCCCCTGGGTTTATGAAGCAAGGATAGACTGCCAAAGGCAATACAGGATGTATCCTTTGAGAGGTAATAAATATAAGTAGGTGGTTATATTCTTTCACAAGCAAATTAATATTGTAAATTTGATTTTAATTTGAAACCCGACATAATTATTGTAGGTATCTTCGTAAGTCAAATTACCGTTAGGAAACAAGTGCAAAAGTCAAGGTTCAATTTGCAATGCATATTTAGTAGAAGGAAGATCATCCTTTTGTTCTTATTATTTTAAGGACCATGTCAATACAAAACATGTAAATGTGCCTCTGAGATGATGGTCATGCATTTGGTAGAAGATGAATATGAGGGATGTTTATCTATCTCAAGCACCTAAAGAGTATCTGGGAAGAAAGCAAAGAAAAGATGCATGACATAAGAGTACAAGCAGCCCGTAGCCACGCTTTTTACTTAATTAGGGAGGAGGTTGCACCATATATTGAGTATGTATACCAAAATGTCAGGTATAATCATAGATCATTTCGGTCTCTAAATGGGAATAATTACAAAAACTCGATATTCATTGTTGTCCCTCCGTTTATATTTGTGTTATTTGTGCAAGTGTTTATGTTGAGCAAGCTAAAACATAGGCAAATTCAAACCATTCCACCCCATGAGGTTGATTCTATGCTGAAACTCGAATTTTCAAATTGGTTCAAGAACTATGTGAGAATTATTAGTTTCTCAATGTTTTGAATAATTTGATTATTAGTATCTTACATTTTTTAACATCATTTGTCAATATATAAATGTAAGAATGATCCTTCAAATGGAGATTCCAACACATTCATACGACCTAAGTAAAGGCCCGTTTAGATATGTGTGACTACCTATCTCTGTGTATTTTGTCACGGATATAAATTTCACACAATAGGGCAATTCGTTTCTTCTAAAGCAACTATGAACTAGGAGTATGCATTAAAAGGCTCAAATTATAGTGTGCAGACAGAGTGATTAGTTATGTATTAACTCATCGGTTGTTGAGTTGAGTGGACTAAAATAGGATTGTATTATTCAAATGTAGAGTGGTTTGATCCTACACGAAAATGTGGGTACAAAGATCTATCTGATTATGTTAGTGGATGCTAACTATAAAACGCAGATGACCCAGATGAGCCGATTATTACGGCAAAGCTCAAGCCACTCAAGTATATTATTGTACATACTGGAAGTTTATCTCGTGATAAGAGGATCGATGGGTTGCTTGCAAAATCAAAGCTCGACCAAATATCAAGTACCAACATCCAACAAAGTAGTGCAACCAATTTATTGCACCGATATTTCAAGAAGATACATAAACAATATCGAGCCTGCATGTAGATGCGTGATCCAAAACTTATGTGACTAAATGGTGGCCTAATAGAAATTAAGATGACTATGTTTAATCAAGATGAGTTGGAACTTCCATCGAATCGATGAAATGTCAAGATCCATTAGAGGATGAGAAAGGATACCGATAATTAAACTTTTATAATTGTATTAGCTATTATAGTTTCAAAGATTTTCTAGTATTTTGTTGTAACTATCGGGTGTGTGTTATTCTAATATGCATGGTTGTTCATCATACAACACAATTTATGTTTTCATTATATTCTATTATTTGTTCTATGTATTTACTTTGTGCATGTAGATGACGTAGATAAGGACGGGCGCGGTGGAGGCGGAGGTGACGAGATGCGCGGACGGACTGCATACGGACTAGATTCATCTAGTATTTTACGCCCCATTGCGCCATGGTCATCTCATACCCACCCTATCCGCATATCATTTATCACCATCACCATCATTGACACCTACACCATCACCTTTATCAGATATAAGGCCACCACCCATTGTCCCTCCTCCACACACTTCTAATCCATCACCATCATCACACCACATTCCTACATCATCGATGTCAGTTCTCCCTTGCGCACCCACCGACATCATCATCCGTTGTCTGCCTCTACGTGCTACTAAGCTTAGTGGTAATAGAGATCAGGATGGAGGTATAACATATAGGTACATACACTTTAATAAAAAAATATGATGTCCTTGTTAGTATTTTGTTTTTATGGTATAGTTATGAATTGCTTGCTTTCAAATGTCAGATGTTTATTTTTATAGTTCTTTCCATCTCAAGTGTTCGGGCTATTACAAAGTCTTTCAAGAAAATTTGTTGATTCCAGCTACTGGGAAGAAAGTTTCTAACTCCACTAAAAGACTCACTCGACAAACTCGTATAAACAAAGAAACAAAAGCATTGCAAATTAATTATCTAATTCGGTTCAACTATTAAGTTGGTTACTAATCAAGATAAAAGTATGATGTCCTTGTTATTAATACACTTTTTTGTGTTTTTTTATATACAGACCGTTGTTCAGGGGGCACCCGATTTAATGGGATGATAAGTCATCGTGGGAGAGCAAAGTCGTTTTCACTGAATCCGCACTCGACTTTGTCCATAACTGAAGATTGTAAGAGATAGGCCCGATTTTATAATCGAGGATGAGTGGTTGAAAGGCTTCAAGATCGAGGAGCCGTATGAAGAAAAATCGTGAGATAGCCACGAAGAACCACGAATCAAAGTAGTCGATCTGTGCAATGGTGCATGTTCTCGTTGCACACAGAGGGTCAGTCACTAGCTTGAGCACGCCAAGATTTGGTAACATTTTTAATTCTTAGCATTAAATATTTAGCGCTTGGCCTATATCCAAAAAATTCAAACCTTGCATGGTTTTGCTGAATTTTGGCTAAAATTTTCTTCCTCGTCATTTTTTTAAATATGACTTTAAAATTTTAGATAAATACATTTTTATTAGTTACAGTTTCACAAATTTTTAAATGTAATAAAATTCTCTAATTTGTAAATATATGTGTTATTTTTTGATTTTAATAAATCTCAATAGCCTAGGCTAGAGAATCGTGTCAGATCCTAATTTTTGGTGAGATTCTGTGAAGATGCAGCGGAAGAAAGCAGATGGCTAGTTTGTTAATAAATAAAGTCTCGATGATTGTTTAGTGTAGTATCTCTTATATTAATAAACTATTTAGACTACTGAAGAATGTTGAAAGTTAAGTGTGCATGAAAATATTGAATATTTAATTTATTTAGTATCAACACCTGTAATTTATTTTCTATTTTACCGCCAGACCTCGTGGAGGAACGTGCATGCCCGCTTCGCCCGCCTGAGGGTTCATGGATCTTCAACCAATTGACCAGATCCCATCTATTTGGACCATAGGAGGTTAGAAGAAGCAGCGAGTGTACTGAAGATTCTGGCCTCATGTGAGTGGCTTTGTTCTAGCAAATGTTTAGTTCCTCCGTCACACAAAGAAGTAAAGGAGAAGGTCGAAAGCAAATGGGAGTAATGGAAACAAATGAACGTATTGGTGCTATGGAGACAAATGAAAGAAGGATCGCCAGATACTTTGGAATAGATGAAATGCAAAGAAATGAAAGAAGTGAATGAGATGAAAGAAATGAAGAATGCAATGCAACAAATATGACCAATATATTGTCACGCTAGCATTGAATGCGCATTTATCGACACCCAGTTCCAACAGAGCACCCACCGACGTACCACTACGATCCACTAGCTAGTCGATGAGGGATGACGACAGTTTAGCTTTGATAGAGACCTATGTTATTATTTTTATTTTACTATTGACATCATTGTATCGTATTAATTTCTCGTATCGTCATTTATGGTTAATTAAAAATTGCTTAGTATATGTTTTTATTCTCATTATTAATATAAAAATTTAAAGTATGTATTCTAATTTTAAAAAAAAAAATAATAGGTGAAAATAGTTATGAATGATCCCTAAGTTATATCAGAATAGCACGAGGGATGATTTAATTGGTCCCTACTAATTTAGCTAGGGACAATCCGCCACTATTTTCTAGTCTCAATTGTAAGAAAATAACTACAACGATAGCTAGGGATCATTCCATAGCTGTAACACCCGTAGCTATTTCCTTAAAATTAGACAAGAATATGGATATATTGTCTCTAGCTAAATTAGCTAGAGACACCTTCCGGCCGCTATTTCCTTCAATTACAAGAAGATGATTTGGAATCGCCCTACTAAATTAGCTAAGGACAATTTCGCACCTATTTCTTTTAAAATTCGATTAAAATGATGATGAGAATTGTCCCTAGCTAAATTAATTTCAGACAATTACGTAGCCTATTTTTAAAATTCGACAAAAATAGTGAATTAATTGTCCATAGCCAAATTAGCTAGTGATAATTCCATAGCTATTTCTTCGTACCTGACAGAGAGGACGGGAATCGGGTTCCTAGCCAATTTAGCTAGGGACAATTCCGTACCTATTTCTTCAAAATTCAGCTCAAGATAGATCTGACTGTCATTTAATGAAGAGATTACCTGAAGATGTTTTTGAAATGATATGGGGAGAATGTTCCTAGTTAGTTTAGCAGACACCCGTAGCTATTTCTCTAAAATTAGAGATGTTAAGATAACTTTCCCCTCGCATTTAGTTGTGAGGCATTTCCTACTTGTTCGCCGAAAATATTAATTGGTCCTCCGAATTACGCACCAAAATTAGCGTTTAAAATATATAATATCAGCTAGGGAATTTCCGCCGTTAAAATAGCTAGGGAAAATTTTTCTCGTTAATTTTTTTGCAACAAGAATTTTTAACTAAGGATTATTTCAGCCAGAATCCGCCGTGCTATTCTATTTTAGCGACGAGGTTCTCTTCAAATAGCTAGGAAATTTCCTGAGCTATTTGGCTTTTTTTTTTGTAGTTATGTATTACGAGCACCTGATGTTCCATTCTCAATTTAAAATGACATGCAAGCTAACTATTAAAGGTTTTATATAAATTGGCCACAAAGATTATCGAGAGAGGATCTTTGATCGATAATTTGGAAAATGTGCTTGTAACTCCATGATTTGAGCAAGGAGCCCGGCAATGCAACATTGTGGGTGGAGGCCAAGGCATATGTGACCACTGAGATGAGGCATCATTAGCACCATGAAATAATCAAATGGTCCACATGGTGGGATGAATCGTCCACATATGTCCCCTTGGATTCGTTCCAAAAATGTTGGGGATTCAACAAGGACTTTTGTATGAGATGGTCTAACAATCAATTTTCCTTGTGAACAAGCAACACATAGATAATCACTAGACAAAAGAATCTTCTGGTTCTTTAATGGATGCCTATGTGAATTTTCACACCTGGCCATCATTGTCGACCCAGCTCCAAGCTCCATCGTGCCAAAGCATAAATATATTTAGGTGAGAAAGCTCTATCTCACACCATATTTAATTCAATTGTTGTTATTATGGTATAATATAACTCAAGAAAAGGCATGCGAATTTTTCCAAATTACAAGCTCGGTTTGAAACAATATGAGTGAATATAGCAATATTTTGATTATTGTCATATGTATTCAATATGATATCCGCTATGACATATATCTTTAAAACT